>JAVVLW010001269.1:0-147000 GCA_034401795.1 Chaetoderma sp. LZ-2023a | reverse complement strand
TTGGAGAATGGTGTACAGGCCATGGTTTCTTGCCCGATTCTGTTTCTATTTCCCAAGTGTTAGATTTTTTATCTTATCTCTTTGACTCCTTACATTTGTCTGCTAACACTGTCAGAAGTTGTAGACTTTCTTTGGCATCGTCGCTTCCTTGTCTGTTGAATGCTTTTTCCGCCGAGAATGACAGGTTTATCGAATCTGGGGATGACTTAGTCTTATATCCTAGAAGGGATTTTTTTGATCGAAAACTCAATATAACCGTTACTCAGCTAAGCCGATTATCTTAAAATCTTTACTTCCTTTTCGCTGTCTGACAGATTTTGGTGTCCTGTCAGAGCTTTAAACGTTTACAACCGTCGTACTGATTTTAAGCGATCCTATCCGTCCCGTTTCTGGGTTCCATATGCCGAGGAGGTAGCCAGACCAGACTCTAAGGTCACTATTGCCAGATGGATTTGTGAGACCATCCGTCTTTGTTATGAGATTGCTTCCCCTGATCAAATTAATCTTTCTCACATTAAAGCTCATGATGTTAGAGGGATGGCTACCTCTTTCGCTCTTTTCGCTGGCTCATCTTTAGATGAAGTAATGCAAGTTGCAGGATGGAAACCCGAGTCTACTTTTACCTCCTTTTATTTAAAAGATCAGAGTGCAGCGGCATCCTTTTTAGAAATATCACGAGTTTAACTAAAAAGGCTGAAGACCATTTACCAAGCACATCCCACCATTTTCGTTAAGACTGCGTCTGCGTGAAATGGTGAGTCTTTCTTTGGTTTTTATTTATTTCTTTAAGTTTAAAGTTTTCCTTGTTTGATAATCACTGTGTGATTGATTAAGATGCACCATTATATTATGTTATTAACATTTGTTTATGTTTTGTTTGATTTTTATCCTTGCTTATGGATTCTCAAATCTCCACCCAACAAGGGTTTACAGTGGGGCACTGACCAAATCTACGGGTTTAGCAAGTAGTGATTGAATGGTGAAGATGTTTTTGTGGTGTAATAACAGACACCCCCCCCCCCCTCCCCCCTTTAGTGGGTTGGTCTGTAGTTTTATTAACCACTATAAAAAAATTCTTAGCGTTCAGTCACTAGGGGAATGATTTGAGAATCTATTCAGGATATATGGCACTTAAATTTAAAAAAGTGAATCTGTTTCCTATTTGGGATGTATTGCGCATGCGCAGGCATGCATGGTGACGGGCGTCACCAAGGAGTGAGTAGAGACTGGTGCCAGTCTCTATCAGGGCTTATGCTGGGGGTTTACCCTACCAGTAACCTGGTTACGGGTATGCATGGTGATGGTATAGGCATAAGGGGGTATGTAAGCGAGCATAAAAATCTTATTCTGGTGGCTAAATGCAGAGTATTTGATTTAGCAAGTAGTGATTGATCTGTAAGTATGTTTTTATAGTGGTTAATAAAACTACAGACCAACCCACTAAAGGGGGGTCTGTTGGGGGTTCTGCATAGAAGGAATCTAATATTGCTGGATTCTCTTTGGCTTTTTCAGTAGTTGGGCTGTATGCGTTGACAATTCGACACTTAGTGGTGGTGTGTTTTCGCGTAGGTATAGCCAGGTCGATGAATGCAGCGCGATCACTGACGTATCCAAAACTAATGATGTGATCCAAGACCCTTGGTCCGATTACGAAGCCTAAGCCCCGGTATGTGGCCTGTTTTTGCTCCATGAGCACTAGCTTATAGCCTGTCTGTAGTTGCTGCTCTGAGTGTTTAGCTACTTTAGTTTCTTGAATGCATGTGATATCGATGTTATAGTGTTCACAGTCTGCACCTAGGGTTTGCCTCTTGGATGTTGCACTCAGACCACGTACATTCCACGTAGTTATGGTAAACTCCTGGGAAGATTGCGTCGTCCGAGGATGTCGAGCACAGTTTCTTGTTTGAAGAAGGGTAGACATAATCAGAGTTGCCTCTGTATGCGGATGTCAGGCCGCAATCCTTGATGACTTAAGTTTCCCAACAAAGTTGGTACTTATAGAGGACACCGGCGTGAAGGTGTCATCTTTTTTTTATTACATCTTAATAAATAAATAGTCCAATTTAAACAGATTTTGACAGTAATTTGACAGAAAGTTGTTGTCGCAGATACTAAAATCCTTTGTAAAAATATTTTCAAATTAATCAGCGGGTCTTATTTTTTGGGCTTACATTTAACGAACTGGGCATAACAGTGCCTGTGGCTGTCGATTGTTGGATGACTAATTCTCCCAAGCACTGTGTATTATAGGGACACACATGTTGTGATTAGTGTTGGACAAATGTTAAGATTGAAACGTGTGTTGGTGGCCTATTCATTCTCAATTTGGTTTGAACATGAATGATTTTGTCATCAAATCATGAAGCGAGTTTATTATTACTGTCTGTTGTTTGATCCTGTAATTACATCATCAGATCAACAGGGTACGATTCCAATTTATTTATCTGAACCTGTCAATTTGTTGTTGGGAGGCCAGAGAAATTGATAAATTAATGATTACTGATAAGAATGCAGTTCGTGCTAAAAAGGGGAAAATTGTTTTAATTAGCCTTAGAGGTGTGTGTGTGTGCGTGCGTGCGTGTGTGTGTATACGTTGTTCACCACCTTGCAGATTTCTATTTGAATATTTTACTACAGTGCTGTAATATGGTCATTATTCAATCCAGTGATTGTAGTGATGTTGCCATGGCAATGAGGTCAGCGGTTACAGATCTGAATGATGACTCAGAAAACCATGAACCATTCACATGGAAAACACCTGCAGAGCTGTTTGAATCTGATAAGCTGATTAAAATTTGTGCGCCGATGGTTAGATATTCAAAGTAAGTATTTATTATCTCAAAACAATAATGACAGGCTTTATACTATTTGTATATATATATACACCTGTGCAAAAGTTAACCACCAGCAAAAACAATAGAACGTAGAAACATGATGTTACAACTAGGCTGCCATACTTTTTGTCCCCGCGTTAGCTGACATAATTCCAAGTACGAAATGCACATGCATGCATGACTTCACACCGCTTGATGTCCGTGCGTGGCGGGAAACAGCACACGTGTTCAGTTATGTAAAAGTCCAGTTTGAGGTGTAGAACATTACATACAGATTTAGGCGACAAGATTAGGAATTTTGTGTTCATGACCGTGGTTTATTTGTACAGAGAGAATTAGCTCTTGATTGTGAACCGCTATGGCAAGACGAAGGTTAAGTGATCGTGTGAAATGGCAAATCATAGGCATGCATACCACTGGTATGTCATGCAGAGAGATTGGCAGACAGCTGAACATTAACCATACTGTAATCAGTCGTTTGATTGCAAAACATGGGCAAACTAACGAGGTGAAGGACAGGCCTAGATCTGGAAGACCGAAGAAGACTACTGCCCGTGATGATCGAGCCCTAGTACGCCTTGTTAGGAGATCTCCATTCACCAACAGCAGAGTGCTCAGCCAGCAATGGGAAACGCGCAATAGAGTGTCAATGTCTACCGTCAAAAGGAGACTGTATGCTGCTGGCATGAAAGCTAGGAGACCTGTCAGACGTCCTCTCCTCACTGCACACCACAAAGAGGAGCGTCTGAGGTGGTGCAACGAAAGAAGACACTGGAACATGAGATCCTGGAGACGGGTACACTGGTCCGATGAAAGTCGGTTCCTGCTTCATGCCACAGATGGTCGAACTCGTGTATGGAGGTCCAGACGCACGGCGTACGACCAACGTAACATCATGGAAGAAGTTCCATTTGGTGGAGGTTCTGTTATGATATGGGGGTGCATCTCATTTGATTGTAAGCTGGATCTGTTGACTGTACCTGGAACACTAAATGGACAAAGATATCAAGATTCCATACTGGATAGAGTTGTGGTCCCTCATTTTGTAAATCATGCACCTGGAACCCACCCTATATTCATGGATGACAACGCCCGACCACATCGTGCTAGAGCTGTGCATGAATACCTCCGCCAGAATGCCATCGAAACCCTACCATGGCCAGCAAGGAGCCATGACATGAACCCTATTGAGCATATCTGGGACATTCTGGGAAACATGGTGAGAAGGAGGGATTCTCCTGTGCAGAACCTACAGGAATTAACAGACGCACTCCATCTTGAATGGCAACGAATACCACAATGGCGTATCAGTCGGTTGGTGACCAGCATGAGACGTCGTGTCCAGGCCGTCATCCAGGCACAAGGTGGATATACCCGGTATTAATAATGACAGTCTCAAACTCGTGCACAGATGTTAAACTTCGTTTTCAGACACCATTAATGACAATCTAGCCACGTGTGTCAACTGTAGGGCAATAGTTGTCAGTTGTGTCAACGTAACCATATTCAGGCCTCATTTTCAAGTTCAAACAAAAACATACAGTGTTTCCCCACCATCATAATCAGCATTCCTCTCATTGCATTATTACCTCTTGCACTAAGATGGATGGGTACATAAATGTTTATGCTATTGCTTTCTTCATAGCACATGAATATACCCTCGCATGTGCGTAAAAATAGGGTGGTGCTTAACTTTTGCACAGGTGTATATATATATACATGTAACCATCAGCCCCTAATGGGACTTCGAGAGTCAGTCTTTCTCCTTCGATCAATACTTACCATTCTGTTACTTCTGATATACAGCTGGCCCTGACAGCTGGCTCTAGGACTATAGACTTAGATAGCTTTACCGACTCCTTGGAACCGGGTACTCGGCTCCCAACTGCCGAGTACCCGTCTACCATAGAGCTCATTCTTGTTTGGATAGCCACAACAGCTATACATGCTTTTAGCAGTTGGAAAGATTGAGAAATAAAAGTCAAGTCTTTGTGTAAACTATGATTGTGATAGCTAGTGACTCTTCTGCAAGGATATTTGGATAATATGGATACCGCCGATGATAACCAGGTCGTATATTTCTTTATTATTCCATAGTTAAAAGACTTAGGTCTCTAAATTTTGTTTGTGTCCCATGTTCCAATTTCTAACCCCAAAGAATCTGGGACGTGTGTTAACAACGAGATATGCCGGATGGTCGCCTTCTTTAACCCCAACGGGCGATCGGCAGATATGAAAATAGGTGTTTGCTACGGTATTCGTAACACGAATATCGGCTGAAGTCGTTCTCCATAAGATCCGAGCGGGTGATGTCACACCCGTGGTGCTCGGATGTTTATGTGAAGAAAATTTTTTCATTAATTCGCGCATCTTGTTCTGGGTGCTGCGTACTAAAAATGGTACCAGAAAACTTTGGAATGTTCAAGTTTTGCGTGTTATCACGATCTGTTTGTAATGATAGGTGGTTTCAAAATTCTTGATTTAGATGTGTGGTCTGCGGTTTTACCGTGTGCTACAGCAGTTTGTTTACATTTTGTTGTTTCTTCACATATCATTTTGGCTTTCGTTAGGAGTATAATTTATATTGATTGGTAAATATACCCCGAATGCTATGCGATATGATTCCTGGTTCCGTTATACATCCTGGAGGATCTATTTATGGGTGTATTTATGCCCGCTTCGTTCTTGTCGTCATAATCAATTTGATCTTTGCTGTAACGTTGCGGGGTGGGGTGCGGGAGGGTTACAGTTAATTTATGGTCAATTTATTTGAAAATTAATTGTCTGCCTTCCATCCTTGTCTCGTTCCGCTTGCTTATTGTAGGTTTGTGCTTATTTATAGGCCAAGCCAGCCCCGCCATCATGTGACGAGTGCCACAAGTTCGTCCGGGTCCTGTTTAAGGACCATGTCTGCTGTAGATGTACTGCATGTAACCTTGATAGTAGGTGTAATGTGTGTGCAGTGTGGTCCGCGGATATGATGTTGAAGTTCCTTTCCCAGAAGGATTTGGCTGGGTCTGACGCGGGGTCAGGCGGTCCGAAGTTAAATCGTGGAGCGTCTGGTTCGGCCGGTGGGGGCGCTCCACGTCTTCAGGTGGAGGTGGCAGAGATGGCACCGCCGGCGTGGTTTGGTCCGGCTATGCAGGGCTTTCTGCATAGCGTTCTTCCCACGCTGGTGTCGTCCCTGCTGCCGAAGGTTGTTGGGCAGTCTCTCCCCATGCTTGGTATGGACCCTGTCCTTGGACAGGGTTCTGGACTGGTCACCGAGGGAGCCGTCTCGTACGGCCCCCTGGCAGTTCCGTCGGGCTCCGGCCTGACGGGTTCTGTCTCTCTGCGGCCACCGGGTGGTCCAGTAGCGGTGGCCGGTCCGTCAGGCATGGGAGCTTGGCAGTTTCTCGAGGCTTGGCGAGGTGTGACATCAGACAGTCTGGTCCTGGGATGGTCTTCTTTTCGTTCGCTAATCATACCGCCAGTCCTGTAAGTGACTATCGACATGATCATAAGCGTTAAGTGCGTGGATCCATGGTTTATTAGAGTGCGCCGTGCGGCCTTGAACCTCCGTCTTCAGCACTCGAGGTTTCTGTCAGGGTTACCTCACCCTTACCTCCTTTAGTCGCCTTTTACGACACGCAGAGGATACGGAAGGTGTATTCTAAGCCCCACCTGCAGGGCAATTTTCGTTTGACGTGTGTACTTAGACATGCATGGCTTAGTCTTTGAGACAAGCATATGACTATAGTTATCCCAGGGATACATGCCGGAGTGGTGGGACTTTCCGCCACAGAATCTGTCTTTGGCACCTGTCTGGACACCCGTACCAAGGGAACCAGACAAGTTAGAAGCCATTCAAAACGAAGTGTCAGGTTTGCTTCTGAAGCAAACTAGATCACTCCAGGCTTCTATTCAAATATGTTCCTTGTCCCCAAGAGGACAGGGGGATGGAGACCCGTACTCAATCTCAGGCCATTAAATTGGTTTATCCATACGCCTCGGGTCCAGATGGAAACGCCGAGGTCGGTAATGGCAGGATTGAGGAAGGGAATGTGGTGTGTATCGATCGATCTGAAAGATGCATATTTCCACATTCCAATGAACAGGAGTTGTCACAGGTTTCTGAGATTTGCGTTTCAGAATCAAGTATGGGAGTTTATTGTTCTCCCGTTTGGCCTGTCGACAGCTCCAAGGGTTTTCACAAGAGTGGTCCTCGCGGTGACGGCGTTTCTCAGAAAAGAGAACGTGGCGCTACACACCTACATAGACGATTGGCTAATCAAAGCAGATACGGCACCCAGGTTGGACGTGGATACTGCTCTGACTCTGAAGTTACTTTCAGATCTAGGCTGGATAGTCAACAAGGAGAAATCCGAGTTGACACCCACTCAACATTTCGTTTATTTGGGGATGCGATTCGATCTCGAGGAGGGCAGGGTTTACCCGTCAGAGCCCAGAGTGGTGTCTCTGTTAGCCATCCTCAAGAGTTTTCGAGTGGGAAACCACATTCAGGCGAGGCGGTTTCTTCAGATGATGGTCTCCATGGAGCAGGTGATCCCGTACGCTGCTCTAATGCGAAGACCTATCCAGTTGTATCTGATGTCTCTGTGGAAACAGAGAACAGAACCCCTGTCAAAATTGGTGCCAGTTATGGAGCCAATAATGTCGCATCTTGTATGGTGGAAAAAGCGTCAGAATCTCCTAGTAGGGGTTTTGCTGCACCTACCCCACCCCCAGCTGTCCGTGTACACGGATGCATCGCTGGAGGGGTGGGGGGCCTGCCTGGGAGAACACTAGGTCTCGGGCACATGGACTCTCCAGGAGAGCCAGCTGCATATCAATCTGTTGGAAATGATGGCAGTGGAACTGGCGTTGGAAGAGTTCCTTCCGATGATCAGGGGCAAGGTGATATTGATACGATCGGACAATTCGACGGTAGTATCATACATAAATCGCCAAGGCGGGACCAGGTCACCCACGCTGTGTATCAAAGTGTGGCACTTCATTCAATGGTGCAGGAATTACTCGGTTGTTTTGAAAGCAGCTCACATTCGTGGGCGATTGAACATTCTGGTGGATGCTTTGTCTCGCAGACAGAGAATTCTGCCAACAGAATGGTCCCTCAACCCTCCAGTTCTACGAAGGATCTTCGAGCATTGGGGCAAACCCAACGTGGACTTGTTCGCCACAAGGGAAACTGCTCAAATCATGACTTATGTCTCGCCGATTCCAGATCCAAATGCCGTCGATACAGACGCTCTGGCGATAAGCTGGAGGGGGATGCACGCTTACGCGTACCCACCCACCATTCTTCTGCCGAAGGTATTGGTGAAGATCAGGGAGGAACCGTATCTGGTCCTGCTAATAGCGCCGTATTGGCCCAGCAGGGCGTGGTTCACGGATCTGCTAGATCTGCTGGTGGAAAACCCAGTGCAGTTGCCCGAGATTCCGAACATAATCTCCCAGGCCAAGGGACGCTTCCTACACGCGCGTCCCGAAATGTTCAAATTGACTGCGTGGATGTTATCAAACAACGTTCCACGTCGGTAGGCTTTTTTCGACAAGCTGCTGATTTCATCGCGGCTGCGAGAAGGAGGTCAACCTTCAAGTCATATAACAACAAGGTTAACAGATTTGCAGACTGGTGTGAAGAAAAGGGTATTGATACCTTTCAATCCACTATTCAGCAAATAGCAGACTTTCTCTGTGAGCTGTTCTTTTCTGGACTAGCTCCCGTCACAATTGCTGGATACAAGTCAGCTTTGGCATCAGTTATCCCTTGTCTAGCCAACAGGGATAGTCCAGAGGTGGCCCAGTTAAATGTGATGGTGAAGGGAATGAGCAATCTCTGACCGAGACAACCGGTAGTCATTCCAGCCTGGAGTCTATCTTTAGTGCTTAATGTACTGGCCAAGCACCCTTTCAAACCATTGCGTTCGGCTAGTCTAAAGCATTTGACTCTAAAGGCGGTCTTTCTATTGGCAGCTTCCTCAGCTAGAAGGCGCAGTGAGATCCATGCGCTTTCGGCAGAGAGGGACCGATTTATTGTCTCCGGAGAGGGTCTGCGTCTTCTGCCAAGAGCAGAGTTTATGTCAAAGAATCAGTCTTTGAGATATCCCGGCAAACCGATCATAATACCAAAATTAACACTGTTTGATCGTGATGCCAGTGTCTGGTGCCCGGTCCGTGCTTTGACTAAGTACAGGAAACGGACAGACTCGTTACGGTCGAACGATAGACACCTATGGATCTGCCATAAGAAGCCTTATGGCGCCGCATCCATGGATATTATCTCTCGTTGGGTAGTCGAATGCATTCAGACTACTCATGAGATGGCGACTGGGCACCAGATGCAATGCGCAAGGGCACACAATGTTAGAGGAATAGCCGCCTCGACCGCCCTTTACAGTGGTGTTCCGTTAGAGGACATCATGGCTGTTGCACAATGGCACTGTGAGTCCTCATTCACGGATTACTATATGAGGGATGTGTCAGACTCAGCCAATCCACTCGCTTTAGCTGTTTTGAAACAATAGTTAAGTGACTACACTGCTCTTCTCCCTTTTTTCACTTTGGTAAGAAAAGAATTTAAAAGCAGACATGGTCGAGCGAGAGGATGACAACCAGATTGTGTCACTGATGGCCGGACAAGTGAATGGTTGGAGGCGGTACGTCTGGAGTCCATTTATCATGAGGTAATTCAAGATTGAGAGTTTTTTGTATTATGTCTATATATCATGTTCATTCATCTTATATATTCATGCTCATTCCCAGGTTAATACATGTGTATATGCAAAGAGCAGTTAACCCTCTTGGCATATTTGTGTTTTCAGGCGAGATGCATGTTCGTGAGTTCTCTCCCTTTTCTTAGGAGAAAAAGGGGTGGGGTGGGGGGGGCAGTGATGCGAATGTGATTCGGTTCCGTTAACTTGACGGTCCTTTTAAGGTCTCCGTTACTCAAGTTTAAGTCTAACTCTTTCTCCAAGGGGCTAAAGTAGCATTTATGGCTTGCCCCTTCCCACCAGGTTACTGGCCAAATCTGGTGTATATCAGAAGTAACAGAATGGTGAGTATTGATCGAAGGAGAATGAAGGAAATTTAAATTTCCCTTTCTCCGAGATCTAACAATACTCACCATTCTGTTACGGACCCAGCCTCCCAGCCCCACGGAGGCAAGCCATGGATTTCTCTTGTTTGGTGGCTATGCAAACAATATGAGCTCTATGGTAGACGGGTACTCGGCAGTTGGGAGCCGAGTACCCGGTTCCAAGGCGTCGGTAAAGCTTTCTAAGTCTATAGTCCTAGAACCAGCTGTCAGGGCCAGCTGTATATCAGAAGTAACAGAATGGTGAGTATTGTTAGATCTCGGAGAAAGGGAAATTTAAATTTCCTTCAGTCTGGCTGCCTGCCTGCTTGTCTGTCCATCCATCCGTATGTCCGTACATCCGTCTGTCCACGCATCCGTCTGTCTGTCTGTCTGCCTGTCTGTTGTTGGTCTGTCTTTTTTTGTCTGTCTGTCTGCCTGTCTATGTCTGTCTGTTAATGTTTGCAAGGGATTCTCAGAAATTGTTGATTCTATTTAGCTGAAGTTTTAACACAAGAATTGCTGTTACCCTCCACTAGGATTCCACAACTTTGCTTTTTATCTGAACAAAAAAAGCCCAGAAATCTTGAATGAAATCAAAGAATGTGACAGGAACTGCAGTGCAAGGGCTTGCAATGTCTGATTGCTCTTGTTTGCTTCCTTGTTGGGTCTCATAATTGAGGAATCCAGTTTTAGCTATGCCACGCCCATCTTTACCTGAGCTCCACCTGAGCTCCACCAATGCTTCGTCCATGTTTGGATCGATCGATCCCTGAACTCGTGACTATCAATTTCCAGAAAACTGTCTTAGATCTTATATCTTATATTTTGAAACTAATTTGACTGGGTGCTGTTGCTGCCTATGCAGTGCAGCAGGGCTCGGCCAAATTAGTTTCAAAATATTCAACAAAATGTTTATTAAATAGTAAAGATATATAATTCGTACAACAACACTTAGTCTGTCATCAATTAAGCATTCGTGATGAATTTATATACGTCATACATGACGTAATTGATTATGATGTCAGCCTACACGTCACGTAGTTGATTATAATTGATGGATAAACTGGAAAGGTCCATTGCTTCTGTGTTGTGAGAAACTTCTAAACATTTCATCCCAATACAGTGTCATATTCAAATCTCAGCATAGACTCATGTTCAAGGTCAAGCTAATGTAGGACTCATTGCAAAAGATGCTAGTCAACTTGTTTTCAAAAAATTCTACATGTTTCATTTTAGATTCAGAATGAATCATGTTGAAGCAGATAGCAGAACATTCATCACTCTTTCTTAGTTGGTTTCTTAGTTGCCATAGCCACCCCTCCTTGCCAATATTTATGTCTAGTTGAGTGTAGAATAGCCGATTAGTTTGGCTGGCATCAAAACAGCTTTGGTTTCAAGAGCAAGGGAGTGAACTCTGTTTGTGAATGATCTCATGTGGACAAGTGCTCTCCCTTATGTATGGATATGCAAGGAGACTTAAGTGGTTGAATATGATGTACCGTAGGATAAGTTTAAGCCACAAACCAAATAAATATTCATTTAAAAGGCAAGAGAAGAATAATGAAATCTTACTACCGTACTTAATTTTGTCAAGACTAAGGCGGCCGAAACCGGCCTCTGCACGTTTCTTGAGTAATGTCCATTTGCAGACCAAGGGAAGACTATTTAAACACTGTTGATAGAATCTCGGTAGCTGCAGATTCCAGCTTTTTTGGACATTCCAGATTTTTTATTATTTTACAGACTATTTAGGATTTTTCAGATTTTTTCAGATCATCCCCACAGTTGTGTAGTATATGGTCACACCATTTCGTGTGTTAAGATTTGAGCCAAATCAGCCCAGTAGTTTCTGAGATATTAACATTAATCCAGAATTTGATCCGATCCAGATCCAGGTTATTTTATCTGGATCACGGCCAATGTCTGGAAATCCTTTGGCAATGCAAGTTCCTTTGTTGTGTTAAAATTCATTAAGTAAATGTTTTGATTTTCTAGACCATATTTATCCATTAACCCTTTAACCCTCAAGCCGTTCAAAAATGGCTTCTGTAGTGGTCTTCAGAAATGTCCATTTGCAGGACAACAGAAAACTATCTTTGAAAATTTACCACGGGAATGACTGGCTCGATAACCGAGCCAGTCATTTCAGTGGTAAATTTTCAAAAATAGTATTAAAATTAACGTTTTCTATTCAAAAAACTGAAATTTTCTTGAACAGATTTGAAGGGTAAAGGGTTAAACTGCAATATTGAAAGCAGTCATTACCGTGACGTTTATAAACTAGTTTTCTCCGCATCTCCATTTAGCCAATAGAGGAACCGTTTTCTAGATACACTACAGCTCATAAATAAGTTAATGTGTTTCCAAAACAAAAACCGAAACATTAAATTAGTCAGTAAGAAATTTTCTGTTGAAGAATAGCTCTTCCAATTCAATTATGTTCAGCTGACGTAGTTAATTATGACATCAGATGTTTAATGCCTGACATACATATAATGACTCAACTAGTCGGTGACTAGTTGTATGTAGTTGTATTGCGTTGTTCAGAGGTGTATTGCGTTGTTCAGAGTTGTATTGAGTTGTTCAGAGTTGTTCAGAGTTGTATTGAGTTGTTCAGAGTTGTATTGAGTTGTATTGAGTTGTTCAGAGTTGTTCAGAGTTGTATTGAGTTGTTCAGAGTTGTATTGCGTTGTTCAGAGGTGTATTGCATTGTTCGGAGTTGTATTGAGTTGTTCAGAGTTGTATTGAGTTGTTCAGAGTTGTATTGAGTTGTTCAGAGTTGTATTGTTCAGAGTTGTATTGAGTTGTTCAGAGTTGTATTGAGTTGTTCAGAGTTGTGTTGAGTTGTTCAGAGTTGTATTGAGTTGTTCAGAGTTGTTCAGAGTTGTATTGAGTTGTTCAGAGTTGTGTTGAGTTGTTCAGAGTTGTATTGAGTTGTTCAGAGTTGTGTTGAGTTGTTCAGAGTTGTATTGAGTTGTGGTGAGTTGTTCAGCGTTGTTTTGAGTTGTATTGAGTTGTTCAGAGTTGTATTGAGTTGTTCAGAGTTGTTCAGAGTTGTATTGAGTTGTTCAGAGTTGTTCAGAGTTGTATTGAGTTGTTCAGAGTTGTGTTGAGTTGTTCAGAGTTGTATTGAGTTGTTCAAAGTTGTTCAGAGTTGTTCAGGGTTGTATTGAGTTGTATTGAGTTGTTCAGAGTTGTATTGAGTTGTTCAGAGTTGTTCAGAGTTGTTCAGAGTTGTAAGGAGTTCATTGGTTTAACTGTCTGCCTGCTGAATTTCTGCAAACTACATTTTCTATCGGGTTTTTTAACTCTGGACATGCTGAATTTTTGAAAACAATTTGACTGAAAGTTGTTGGTGGCTAAACTGGCAGGCTTGCTTTGCATCCATCAGTTCGTCAATATCATTTATGTATGTAATATATGTTTGTTTGGCAGACTTGCTTTCTGTACATTAGTTCGGCAATATGAATATAATATGTTTGTTTGACAGGCTTGCTTTCCGTACATTAGTTCGCCAGTATGGATGCGATCTCGCATTCACGCCAATGATAATTGCTGACTCATTCATTCAGTCTGAGAAAGCCAGGGACAGTGCCTTCACTACAAGTTTATGTATGTGTAAATAACCGCAATATCACCTTTAATGGTTAAGAAAATAAAAGCTTTTGCTTAATTGTGAATGTCCATTTGCTCGCGAAGAGAAGAATATTGTTAAATATTTACAATTGAAATAACTGGCTCGATTATTCGTTTACGTATCCAGAATGGATGAGTGAGCTTATGCCATGGTGACTGTCCCCCCCCCCCCCCATCCGTCCGTCAACTTGTTATTTAACCAACTTCATCTCAAGAAGCACTATAGTGATTCCAATTATATTTGGTAGGAAGCATCCTTCGGGCATCGGGATCCAAGTTTGTTCAAAAGAAGTGGATCGGCCAATTTGGTCGACAGTCATCTTGGATTTTGTCTGATTTTTTTTTTTGAGACATCTAAATATCTTCTCCGAAACCACTTGGCGGATTGATTCAAAGGTCATGAAACATCATTTAGGGCAAGAGGGGAACCAAATTTATTCAAGGGAACTTGATTAACCAATTGCTTTGGTGGCCATCTTGGATGACCCAGTTTTCTAAAAAATTACTTCCCCAGAAACACTGAACGGATCGAGCCAAAATTTGGAAGATATGAATAGAGACTAAAGGCCATTCAAATTTGTTCAAGGGAAGTTGATACGTCAAAAAACATGGCTGCCATCCATCAATCAAAATGCAGCATGTTTGGATTTTTTTATTTCATGGTTTTTGAAGCTGAAATTGGTTTTATATACGCTTTTGAGTATGTTGATTTCAAATTTGTCACTTTCGAAACTAAATATACACATAAATGGTGTATTGGTCATCTTGCATAATTTTCCCACCAAAAACTCCCATACTAATAGGAAATTTCTTCTCGATAACCACTGAGCCTATTTTAGTTATATTTGGCAAAAGCATGCTTAAGTATGTTAGGGAATAGAGATCCAAATGAAGATGATTGGCTAATTTGGCAGGTGACCATCTTGGATTTTGGCCAATTTTCAGAAATGTCTAATAATCTCTGAAACAGCTTGTGGGGATTGATTCAAAACATAAAACATCATCTAGAGCAAGAGCTGAACTAAATTTGTTCAAAGGAGCTTGATTGGCCAAATGCTTTGGCAGCCATCTGGGAATGCCCTAGTTTTTGCGAAAATTACTTCTTCAGAACCGCGGTATGGATCAGGTCGAAATTTGGCAGCTATGATCAGGAATTAAGGGCCATTCAAGTTTGTCAGTACATTAAAAAATATGGCTGGCATCGAACAATCTGAATTCAGTATCAGACAGCCATAATTTGTTCTGGCTTTTGAAGCTGAAATTGGTTTTATATAGGCTTTTGGGTATGGTGACTTCAAACTGTTGGATAAACGGGTTGGTGGTAGCCATCTTAGATTTTTTTCCCCACCAAAACCTAACATAGTAGAGCAACGTGAAATTTAAAATGTCTTCTCAAGAACCACTGAACTGCATTTAATTGAATTTGGTAGGACATGTTCATGTTGCAGTTCTGGCCAAATCTTAGTGTTCCACTTAAAGGCGATGACCTTTCTAGATGAAGTGCATATGTTCCAGGTAAGCGATGTTGTTCCAATGAACAATTTTCATAAAATAGTCTTCTTTTGGCCTGTAATTGGACATTTCTCAAGACCATTACAAAGTCCTGTTTTTGGTCGGCGCGACCATTAAAGGGATAAAGCTCGACTTATGTGAGCGTATTCACACAACTTTAAATTCAAGTTCTCATGTCCCAATAATGGAGAAATCCAGTTTCTCGGTCAATCATATGATGTCATAATCATGCTATATGACGTGTTTGATGATGTCATAATCATTCAATTACGTCGTGAATAACTTGATTTAGTACACCTTAAACGCTTAATGCAATAGTCCATCAGGTTGTATGAATTGTATGTCTACTATGTAATAAACATGCTGTTGAATATTTTGAAACTAATTTGACTGGTCGTTGTTCCTGCAATAGGAAGCAACAGCAGCCAATCAAATTAGTCTCAAAATATTAACAGCTTATCTGTGTAGTTTTATAGAAATTGACAGTCATGGAGTGCAGGGATCGATCGATCCCAATATGGGCAGGACGTGTGTGGAGCTTAGCTAGAGATGGGTGTGGCATAGCTAAAACTGGATTCCTCCATTCCATTACTAGAATTTGCATGGGGAATGAGTCACTTGTTGATTTCTGTACAATTTACTCAGCGTGCAATGTCCTAAATCCATATTCATTATATATATTGGACACCCTATTATTTGAATCTACAGTACAGACTGAGATTTCTCGAACAAATAGTCCCTGTCTGCACATGCAACTGCCCAAGCTAACAAACGCCCAGTAACTTGTTATTCGTTAACCAGCTCATGAGGTGTAAGCATTTAGGATATATTTACAGCAATATGCTCGACTGCATATTTCCATACTGTTCAGCGAAAGTGTATCAATTTTCAGGAGAAAATATGAGAAAGTTGTTTTATATTTTAACAACAATGTTGTTGCTATACAGCAATATGAGTCCTACTTGCTACAGATCTGATACAAGTTTTAATGAAAATTGTCCTTGCAATGGCTTTCAGTCTAAATATTGTCAAAACAGTCAAATAATTAAGTTTTATCTAGAATTAGATAGATAGATAGGTGGATGGATGGATGGATGGGTGGGTGGGTGGGTCGTTCAGTGGGTGGGTATGTGGATGGATGTATTTATGGATGGATGGATATCATGAGCAGAATTAAAATGATTTACTTTTCCTCTGCAGATGATCGTCCTCTGATTGTCCAGTTTGCGGCTAACAAAGCATCTGATTTTGCTGATGCTGCAGAAATTGTAGCACCGTAAGTAATACAGCTCTATCTATGTGTAAAATCTCTCCTTCAGACATCATTGAGAACAAGCAGATGACACGCCTTTATCCATTTAACCATCTCGCTGACAAATCCCTGAAAAGTAAATTCATTACGAAGTAAAACTTTTTCTGTTGAATATTTTGAAATTAATTTGACTTGAAGCTGTTGCTGCTAAAGCAGCAACGGCTTCCAGGCAAATTAATTTCAAAATATCCAACTGTTTTCCTGTATGGTAGCGTTGAAAATGAGATATGGTGAATTCATCACTAAGAGGGTTAATGATCAAGCTTATCAAAAATAGCTTATTCAATGGTCTTATGTTATTGTCCAATTACGTGGCAAGAGAAGATAATTTGTAAACGATTATCACGAGAATGACTGGCGAGATAACATTGCATTCAGTTTGTGGTATAATGAAAATGATTATTGATATTAAAATGTTTTCCATGCTTTTACAGTATTTTGAACTTTGGAGTTTATCTCTGGGTGATTTGTCTCCTTTGAATATAAGAATGTTACTGTTTTTCTATAGACACTTGATTCATGAAGTTCTTTCATGTATACTATTTAACACTCAAACTGGCCAAATATGGTGTCTGCAGTGGTCCTGAGAAATGTCCATTTGCAGACCAAGGGAAGTTTAGGTTTGAAAATTTATCACTGCATTGACTGGTTCGATAACCGAGCCGGTGATTCCAGTGATAAATCTTCAAAACTAATCTTCTCTTGGTCTGCAAATGGCCATTTTCTATGAGAAAATTTCAATTGAAAAATGTACGGTTTCAAGGGTTACATAATCGTTATTTTGTGACATCATCACATATGATGTGTGACATGCGGGGAATCAAAAGGGCCTGACACACAAGGGGCAATCATAGTTTAGTATTTTGACCATAGCTGAGTAAAACGATGAACCTCAACAACAATAATCAGTAAATAGTGTATGGTTTACTATTATGTCATCTTAAATGTTATGTAATGTGATGATTTTTTATGCATGCACACACAAGCATGCATGCATGCACACACATCCATATTTGCACACACAGACACACACATGCATGCACACGCACACACATTCACATACGCATGCACACATCCAGACACACAGCCAGATACACACGCATACAGGCGCACACATTCACATACGCACGCACGCACACACCCAGACACACACACCCAGACACACGCATCCACATTCACATACACACGCACGCACCCAGATACGCACACACCCAGACACACGCATGCACGCCCAAACATTCATATATGCACGCACACACCCAGACAGACACACGCATGCACGCACGAATGCACACACTTAACTGGCTCAGTGTGTCAATGCTTTATTGTAGGTATGCTGATGGAATAGATTTGAATTGTGGATGTCCACAAAGGTAATGCTCACTATATATTATCTTACTGTCTGCATTATGGAAATTAAGCAAATAAATCTGTTCCCTTTGTGTAGTAACGCATTGCTAAATGTCATGATTGTATCGCAAAATATCAAGCACTTCTTGATTTGAAAAATGGCTGACCGATATACAGACGAGAACTCTTGAATCTTTGGGTTGAACTTTGGAGTTCAGTATTAACCTCTACAATTGATCTCAATGCATTACTACACTGCGCCACTTATCTGCTTTTTGTACTTTTTCATTTATATGTTGTTAAAGCATTCTGTAATGGACCTTTCCATTTTTAGCTATGCCCCGCCCATCACTAGCTAAGCTCCACCCACACCTCGCCGTATTGGGATTGATCGATCCCCAAATGCCCTAACTATCAATTTCCTGAAAACTATACAGGGAAGCTGTTGAATATTTTGTAGCTGATTTGACTGGGTGCTGTTGCTTCCTATGGCAGCAACAGCGCCCAGTCAAATTAGTTTCAAAATAATCAACAGAATATTTATTAAATAGTAAAAGCAAACAATTTGTACAACAACGCATAGACCGTCTTCAAATATGCGTTCATGACGTTCTTATCGATGTCATTCATGACGTCATTCATTATGATGTCATTGTACACGTCACGCAGTTCATTATGACGTCATATGATGGGTGGGTACTCTGGAAAGGTGAATTGGCACTTGCATGATGGCAGCGTAGCCTCGGCATAATTATCATTCTAACTGTTGGCCTTATTTTGAATTTAACTGAAAATAATATAAAGACTGCTGTTAACCCTTTAATCCTTTAACACTAATATCAGCCAAAAATAGCCTCTACACTCTACAGTGGTCTTAAGAAATGTCCATTTGCAGACCAAGAAAGACAATTTTTTTTAATTTACAACTGGAACGAGACAGTCAATCCAGTGGTAAATTTTCAAAAATTGTCTTCTGTAAATGGACATTTTCTATGAGAAAATTGAAATCTAAAAAAACGAATTCAAGGGTTAAAGGGTTAACCCTCTAATTTGTTCAAGAAAATTTCAAACCTTTTATAGAAAATGTCCATTTGCAGACCAAGAGATGACTATTTTCTGAAAATTTATCACTGGAATGACTGGGTTGGTTATCGAGCCAGTCATTCCAGTTGTAAATTTTAAAAAAATAGTCATCTCTTGTTCTGCAAATGGACAATTCCCAAGACAACAGCAGAAGCTATTTCTGGCTAATATGAGTCTTAAAGACTTATCTCTAAGAGAAAAATCAACCGTCTTATTGTTTGTTGGTTCATTTTGCTCTTTTAGTCTCTTTCTGAAACAAATCTTTGCATAAATTTACTGCCAATGCCAACAACAGACGTGATTTTTGTAAAGAAATATGTATTGTCTTGATATGTTATTGGGAAAAATAGCATTCTGCGGGGGCAGCACACATGCATTTTGGGAACATCAAGGGAAATAGTTGCAGAAACAGAATAATTTTTATTTTATCTTGAAGAGAGTTTCAAAATATGGAGCTATGCCCAATTTTTGGATGATTTGTTACGTTTCCTCAAATAGCATTAAGCAAGTTGTTGACCAGCATTCTGAGGGGCAAGTGAATTTTCAAGTGTCGCCATCAACCTTTAAAGGAAATTACAAAAACCTTATTTTCATGTTAACTCCCATAGATAGTATGTATGCAATAAATCTTCTGGACTAAGCTGAAGGTTGTAAATTAACTAGCATCTATCTGGTGAGCTGCATCTCATTTAAAAAAGGCATCAGCATTCGGAGGGGCACCTACCTTTAAGCAGCCGATCATCACTATAGAGCATGATGTCCCCTTATTAGCCAGCTGAGCATCAAGGCCCTTGGGCCTCTTGTTTATCATGACATATAATGACAATTAAAGGCTTAGCTGTCTCGCCGCTACAAGCCATCCCAGGAAATAATTTCAATGGCCAAAAGCTCTTGACTTAGCCACCAACAACTTTCAGTCAAATTGTTTTCAAAATATTAGCAGGTCTAGAAATATAGGCCCTGAAATATATCGTCTGCAAGAACTCAGCTGCCAGACAGTTAATGACTGTTATTATTACTTATACGTAACATTTATCCATCAAACAAAGAATAGATGTGCTATAGAGTAAGAAATCACTGCAATGCTCAAATAGATGGATGATCCATGTCTAGCTATGCCACGCCCATTTCTAATTAAGCTCTGCACACCTTTTTTATTTCTGTTGGAATCGATTTGAAACTTAGAAAACGGAATTCCCAATATCCAAATTTAAAGCTTTTTAAAATTTAAATACAGGTAAGCTGTTGAATATTACATTTAGTAGTTGATCCCTACTAGTTAGTTTTAACCCTTTAACAATCAGATTTGTTCAAGAAAATTTCATTTTCTTACAGAAAATGTCCATTTGCCGACCAAGAGAAGACTCTTTTTGAAAATTAACCACTGGAATGACTGGCTCGGTTATCGAGCCACTCATTTCAGTGATAAATTTAAAGAAAATAGTCTTCTCTTGGTCCACAAATGGACATTTTTCAAGTTCACGGCAGAAGCTGTTTTTGGTTGATATGAGAGTTAAAGGGTTAAGAAAGATCAAGGCCAACAGTGAACTTAGTACAAAATAAACATTACTATCTTCTTATATTGCAACCAAACTAAACATCCTATTTATTCTTTAAAAAAACTAATTTGGACTGGGCTGCGATGTTTGTTGACAAAAAGGAGGAGAGGTGAGACTTAATTCCATGGAATTCTTGTCTTTAATTATGTCACTCAAATACTGTTTGAAATGAGTTGGGACATGAGTATTTCTCTTCATGACTCAGGCGAAATTATCCATCAAGGTCCTGAAGTGGGGGTTAAACAAAGTCCTGGACCCAGGGGGTTAAACAAATTCCTGGACCCAGGGGGTTTGAAAATAATAGCCTACCCCTGGAATAATATGTTTGAAATTTGAATTGATACCATATAAGGTTAATACTGCTGTTTGTTTGTGATTAGATGGGCGGTAGCGGAGGGTTATGGTGTCAAATTAATCTCTGATCCAGAGCTGGTACGTGATTGCATAAGACAGGCCAGGGCACGCTTACTCAACCCACAGTTTCACGTTTCTATCAAGATTCGCATCCATGATGATATCAGGTATGTACAGTTACAGAATGCCACTATGTCAGCGTTTAACATGCTTACAGAGTCAATGGACCTTCCAATTTTTATACGCCTGCGCAAAAGCGGGTTCATATCATGTGATGACGCTCGCCATCCATCCATCCGTTCGGCTATCTGATTTCTTGTCCAGATCAGATCTCGAAGAGTTTTTAACCTACACTCACAATTTTTTTTCAGCATATGTGTTGCGGATGGACGACATGTAACGATTCCGTTTCGGCAAAATCCGCCCATGTTTGCCAGAGTTATCTCCCTTGAAAAGCTAAAATTCATCAAAATTGTCTTGTGTAGTTGTAATGATCAATGCAGCTGTGAAGACTTTCAAGATCTTTAGCGATGTCTTTGCCATGAATTCCAAATATGTTTCTAATAGAAGTCCCCCCCCCCTCCCTTTCTCAGAGAATTATCAAAGACTAACTGTTCACATTTAGCATTCCTCAAACAAGTATGCCTGCGTGCGTATGTTGAGTTTCACTAAAACTCTTGTTAGCTATGCTCCGCTCATCTCCAGCTAAGCTCCACCCACAGCTCGCTCGTGTTGGGATTGATCGATCTCTGAACGTCCTGACTATCAATTTCCAGGAAACTATACAGGTAAGCTGTTGAATATTAGTCAAATTAGTTTCAAAATATTCAACAGCATGTTTATTAAATAGTAGAGACGTACAATTCGTACGACATGTCAGACTATTAAGAGTTAAAGAATTATGACATAATAATTATGACGTCATCCTACACTCCGCTTAGCTGATATTAGCAGCATATGATGTCAGATGAAAGATGGCTACTCTGGAAAGGTGAATAGAAAAAAAGGGTGCAGTACATTTTGGAAACAATGTTGCTGCACTGTTGTCATCATAGACAGCAAAAGCTTACAACAATATTGTGTCCAAAATGAACATAATCCAGCATACGTAATACAATATAATTTTGGAATTTATAGTCTTAGTAGATAATGATGTTTGGGAGATGCATAGCATTCATCCTCATATTGCAATGGTTTCTGTTCTGTAGAACATGAATGCAGATTCGCATCAAATTTGGTACATTTGAATACTTGTTATGCTTTATCACATCGCTTTACATGATTGACCCTTTAAGCCTCGAATTTGTTTTTAAAAATTTCAATTTTTTCGTAGAAAATGTCCATTTGCAGACCAGAGGACTAGTATTGAAAATTTATCACTGGAATGACTGGCTCGGATATCGGGCCAGTCATTCCAGTGGTAAACTTTCAAAAAGAATCTTCTCTTCATCTGCAAATGGACATTTCAAAAGAGCACTGCAGAAGCCATTTTTGGCTGATATGAGTGTTAAAGGGTTAACCAACCCAAAATGGTTTCTACAATGGTCTTGAAAATAATGTCCATTGGCCAAGAGAAGTCTACATTTTGAAAATATACAACTAGAATGGCTGGCTTGATAACCAAGTCATTCATTTCATTTGGAAAATATCCTTCCCTTGGCATGCAGATTTACATTCACTAAGTATAATTTTTCATATTTTTGATTATGAGACTTCACAATGAAAGGGTTACAATTTTCTTAGAGGTGATATTTGAAACACATACAGGTATATAAAATAACTGTTGTCTAATCGATCAATGAGTCTTTGTGTGTGCGTGCATGCCGTGTGTGCGTGTGCGTGCATGCGCGTGCGTGCGTACGTGTGAACATTACTGTGCATGTGTTATCTGATATACCTTCTTTTTACCATTCGCACAGACAAACTGTGGATCTTTGTAAGAAAGCTGAACAGGCTGGTGTGTCGATGATCAGCATTCATGGTCGAACACGAGAGCAACGATGTCAACCTGTTAATCTAGATGCTATCAAACTCATTAAGGAGAATGTGTCTGTGGCTGTGGTTGCTAATGGTGACATAAAGGGTCTGGCGGGAGCAGAATCTGTTAGAGATGAGACTGGAGTGAATGGTGAGGCTTTATTGACAGACAAACGTGTCCCTAATAGCCTCTGAGGGAGCCACCAATAAGTGATCACTAAAGAACGGTGGTGTTGTAACAATAGAGCGATGCAGTTCTAACCATGCCACACCCATTACTAACTAAGCTCTGCCCACTTTTTTCCAGGTGGTGGAATCAATTTATATAATTTGTATTCTAACTTCCCAGAATCCAAATTTGAATGTAACTATACAGGTAAGCTGTTGGATATTTGGAAACTAATCTGACTGCTTGCTCCCAGTCAAATTAGTTTTAAAATTTTCAACAAAATGCTTTTTTAATTGTAAATTTATCAAAGACATACAATCATAGACCTGACAGACTTTTCAAATTTCATGACAGAGTTAAAATACATGATTATGATTGTGACGTCGACTACCTAGTGATGTCATTGATTATGACGTTAGATACTTGAGTGTCAGGTCGGAACACCCCAGTGGTATAAGAAGTACATTCTGAGTAGAAAAGTGAGTGGTTTTTCAACTGTTTAATTGTCAATATTATTCAAGAAAATTAAACCCCATGCTTACTGTATATCCAATTGCAGGCTAAGAGAGACCTTTAAAGAATTTACCACTGGAATCACTGGCTCGAGCCAGGTATTCCAGTGGTACAATTTCAAAAATGGCTTCTCTTGGCCTGCAAAAGGAAATTCATCAAGACCACTGGTTAGGCCAGTAAATAGTTGATGGGCATGTTGGATTGGACCAAGAGGTTGTCACCTGTGTTGTGTTGTCAGTTAATAGCCCATGCACAGTGTTGAATTTAAAATGTCTGATTGCTGTTATTGCTCCAATCAAACTGAGATTACAACAGTCATGTTAGAGTTGAAAATTTAATTTACGGAACCAAATTTGAAATATCTTGAATGTAGTGTATATGTGTAGATATTGAAAATCAGAAAATCTATGTTTAGGAATTAGCCTTTCACTTCAATGATTACTTTACCATGATGGAACTATGTTTAAGTAATTGATATTAACTTGCATTCAGAACCTATATTAGGCAAGCTGGTCCAAGTCCTATGATGTTGTGTACCCGAGTCCTCATCCCATGATACATGGCTCGTCAATTTACATGGTCTGCGACTTTGTAGACAGTTGTTCATTTTCTCTTAAATGCATCTATTTTCAATGGAGAGAAGGATCCTCTTGCTCGGGTAATTATGTGTCCGCTCATCAGTTATTACAACACAAACATCCTTTACCGTTCAATCACTACTTGCTAAATCAACTACTCTGCATTTATCCACCAGAATAAAATGTTTATACTTGCTTACATGCCTCCATATGCCTATACCACTTCATCACACCCTCAAACAGGGTACTGGTAGAGTACACTCCCAGCATATGGCCTATCAGAGACAGGCACATGCACAGAGGAGCCAAACTAGGAAACAGATTCACTTTTCAAATATTCTGTAAGCAGATAGTTAGCTTAAAATCCGGTATAAGCTTTTTGTGCTTCTTTACTGTGTCAGTAACTGATTTGAAGGATTAATAAACGAAAGACCATGCCTAATATGAAGTTTATGTTGACAAAGTTACGTTTGTTCAATGTTTTATGGATTTCTGATGATTTATTGTACTTATGTAACTTTGTTACATGTTTTCGTGGTAGTCAACCATGCCTTCCATTTCATCATCATCGCCATTTACTCTAGCCATTTATTCACTCATTATATTCCGCTAAGTAGGAGTTCTACCTTTAAGGTTCTCATACTTTGTATTCTGAAGAGTACCAAGATAATATGTGTGTTTTTTACTTAAAACAATTCTGAATTTTTTTAATCCTCGTTTTCCAGCCTTTTCTAGCATGTGCTTTCTCTGTTAGGCGTTTGTTAGAGATGGGTCTTTATTGTCAGAAGCTGTGTGCTTCATTTTTTCCTATTTTTTCATTCATAGGAATCTGTTAAATCGGCAGAAAAGGTGAAATGTATGTCAACAAAGTGTGATCGCCATCACCCCTCCTAATTTGCAGGGAACCTGTGCCTTAAGTGTACCTCATGTACACCTCTCGTAATGTGTGGAATATGCAAGCGGTGGTCACCAGTTTTGCAAAAGCTTTATTTTAAAGATTATGTTCCGAAAGCGCTGGTGGCCTCTGATCACTCCCCTCCTACTTGCAAAGGGAAAATCAGTTTCTAGCCCTTCTAAATTAGCTTCAGCAGCAGTGGAAGGGGCCTTCCTCTAGTAATCAGAATAGGAGGTGGTAATGGCTCTATTCGCTCATTTTGAGTCGTTCACTTCAGTATTGACAAAATCTTTGGATGAGCACATTTGGATGAGCAAAAGTGGATAGCGAGTCTGAAGGATCCAATGAGAACCCAAAAGGCCATGTCTGTAAGTAGGGTAAACCCGTGTCCCTCACTACGAGACAGGTGATGAGATCACCAAAGGCCAGGAAGAAGGATGACAAGAAGAGAAAAGTGGTCTCGAGTAGGTCACCTATTTCTCAAACCCAAGTAATCCGTCAGGTCTCGGTAGCTTCCGGTTTTGCAAACAATTCCGGTAGGTGCTTGGTAGATTTGGGTCTGCAAGACCTTGTTCTACTTCCCGTTTCCATTTCCGGTCCTCTCTCTTCCATTTCCGGTATTGCTTCCGGTTTGGCCGGATATCTGGGTCCTCAGAACCCTGTTAATCTTCCGGTTTCCGGTAGGCTTTTCTCCATTTCCGTTTGCAGTGCTAGCTCTTCCGTCTCTGATCTGGCTTCTGGTCTTATCGGATATCCGGGTCCCCAGGACCCTGTTAATTTTCCGATTTCCGGTAGGGTAATTTCCACGTCCGTTTCCGATTCCGGTGTTAGCTCTTCCGGTTCTGGTTTGAGGTGTGCTCTTCCGGGTCTTCAAGATCCGGCTAAGCATCCGGTTTCGGCTTTCGGTTTATCTGCGACTTCTGGTTTGGTCAATTGTCAGGGTCTGCAGGATCCTGTTAAGACCTTTTCACAGCACCAACTTCCGCTTTGTACTCATTTGGTTCAGATTTGTCAAGTTTCCGGTGTTATACTTCCGGTTTGCTCATTTACATTTCCTATTCTACTTCCGGTTCATGTATTTCCGGTTCCAAGATTTTTTCTGCTTCCAGTATTCGTTCATCCGGGAATAGGGTTGCTTACGGTTTCAGGGACTTCAATTTCCATGTTCGTTTTCTTAGGACCTAGTCATCATCTGGCCTAAGAGTTAGTCTTATTTCCATAATTGCTTTATAGAATCGGAATATTTAATATTTTCCTGTTTTGGATTTAGTTTATTTTATTGATTTATTTCTCTTTCTGTCTAAATTTCTACCCATCATATCTAGATAATTTTTCTTTCATCTGCCTTTAGATGGCCAGCTGTCTTCGGGCCGTTCAGCCTTTTCTCTCGCTCCTGTCTCCTCTTGTGTAGGCAGGTTGACATATTTATTTTAACCTAAGGGAGTTAATTCGCTGCGCTTATTCTACCGTATTTTTAATTTTATATCTCGGCTTTTATTCCTTCTTCCTTTCCTTTTATGGGTTATTTCTCCTTTCTTAGTGTCTTTTTATTCTGGTGGATATTATTCTTGGTTCCATTCTCTTCTTGGGGTTCATCATTTCGCCCTGGTTTCATTTCGCCTCTGTCATTTCAGCGTTTTTTCTTCCCTTTTCGCTATTATTTTCTAATTTTGTCTTGCCTCTAGTTTTATCCTTTACTTAAAAGTTCTTTCCTTACATCTCGGCGTCAATTTTCTTGGCTAGTAAATTTACATTTTTTGTTCTTTCCTCCTACTTCCGGCAGCTGTCGATCATCGTCTTATCTGTCAGTTTGATTTTTCCTTTCCCTTTTTTCATTTTCCCCTTTAATTCCTTTCATGATATCTTTCTATCGTTTTGTAGTTTTCTTTTCTCCTAGATCAGAGTTTATTGTGCTGATCCTTGAAGTTGTCTTTATGCTTTTTTATTTCATAGCTTTATTTTTTCTATGGGCTGTTCTGTATTAGTCACTTCCTTCTTGTCATTCTCAGTAGATGGTTTTCAGTTGTTTTTTCTGTACCTTGGTTTCTGTCTTGTGGGGGGGGGGGGTGTGTGTGTGTGTGTGTGTGTGTGTCTGTGTGTGTGTGAGATCAGGTTTTCTGTCGTGTAAGTTTAATATCTTCTTAATAACCTTAAGTCTCTTATTTTTTCTTGTCCGATTAGTAGGTTTATATTAGTGGTTCTTCTTTCCTTTCCTTTTAGTTCTTCCCCTTCAATGCTGGTGTGTGTGTGTGTGTGCGTGCGTGCGTGCGTGCGTGTGTGTGCGTGCATGCGTGCGTGCGTGCGTGCGTGCGTGTGTGCATGCGTGCGTGCGTGCGTGCGTTGCTAACATTACATTCCATTACTCACATTTTGACAGTTGATTTACATTCTGCATCATGCAAGGCTGTATCTAAATACAATATTTTGGCGCAATTGTTATTTAGTCTTTGATCTTTATTAATTTAGTTTTATAGGAGCAATTCCCTTTTTTAGTTTGCTTAGCAGGGCATCATTTTGAGGCGAGCTATCACTCTCGCTCTTGCAGCTTGCCTAACTTTTATCCCAGGAGAGCAATTAGTAGCTTTCCTTAAATCTTAAATCTTTGAGCAAGGTTTAGATATTTTCTTAATACATATAAGCGCGAGATTTTATATCATACAAATTTATTTTCAATTTTCATTCTGCTAGAGGAGCGATCACTCGCCTAACACTCATCGTGGAGAGAAATCTTTTAACTCGCCACAATTTTCTGGAAATTGAGCCTGGGTTTAGCATGAATCATCTCATGTTATGTGGATTTCACTTTCTTCTTTCTTCTGTTGATAGAGTGGGAGTTCTTGCTCTATCGCTATTATATTTTTATTGACCATGTGCTGACATCTATTTCTGGGTCTCTCTTATTATGTTGAAAGATTTCAGAAATTATTTTCCGTTTTCTTTCTTGCTAAAGGAAGAGTTCATATCTAGAGTCATGTAGCTGTCTGTAGACAACTGTTTACATCCTGGATTTAATCCCTCAGCATAGTTTTCTGCTGTAGTAAGAATTCTTCATCATCTATCAATTCAGACAATTTATCCTTGGTCATCTATTTCCTTGAGTATAGTTTCTTCATTCAACTTTTTCAAGAATTATTCCAGAGGTATGCAGGTTGTTATGTAGGCTAGGTTGGATTATAATTCTCAAAAAGTTACGCCTAGTCCATTCAAGTTTCACCCATCTAGGCGTCTCTTTAGACCTATCTCAGGGCTTAGTCTTTCCTTCAGAGGCAAGGGTGGAGGCAATCTTGTTGGCTATGGACATTCTGACAACCTCTTTCTCAGTCAAAGCAAGATTTTTTTCTCAGGGTTCTAGGCTAGAAGGTCAGCGTTGAGAATGTCGTTCTCTTGGCGGAGCTGATTAGAAGACCCTTTGAAGTGTTCCTGAGGTCCCTCTGGAAGCAGTCAGTTAATTTTATTTACCATCAGATTCCCATCAGAGAACACTTGATCCCTCATTTAGACTTTTGGAAGGATCGTTCTCTGCTTCCGATAGGTGTTCCATTAGTCAAGACCTCTCCTCAGGTGATTTTTTCACAGACACTTCCCAGTAGGGGTGGGAGCAGTCCGAATCTCCATGTCGATTTCCAATCTCTGGTCCTTGGAGGAGAAGACAGCTTTCATCAAGATCTTGGAGTTGTGGCTGTCAAGAAGGCTCTCCTCTCGTGGTCGGATCGAGTGAGAGGCCTCAGGATCTCGATTCGATCAGCCAGTTCCATGGTAGTTTCCTACATCAACAGACAGGGAGGAACGAGGTTTTCACTTCTTTATATGGAAATTTGGAATCTTCTGTTGTGGTGCCGCAAGAACCAACTCTTTCTGGTTTCCAGTCTTGTTCCAGGCCGACTGAACTTTCTTGGTGACCTAGTAAGACCCAGCAGGTTTGTGTACTCCGAGTGGCAGTTTAAAAAAGTTGGTTGTCAAAGCGATTTTTCAGCATCGGGGTTGTCCCACACGTAGATCTGTTTGCGCCATCTCTGAATTCCCAGATCTCGTTCATGTCTCTTTTCCGGACAGTCAGGTTCTGGTGCTGGATGCCCTGTCAGTCCTGGACAGGAATGTTCCACTGACTTTTTTTATTCCGTTGGTTCTGAAGAAGGTCAGGGACCAGATCTGCGAAATTCTTCTGGTAGCCCCTTTTTGGCCAAAGAGAATCTGGTTAGTAGACCTTCTCGTTCTTCTGGTAGACTTTCTTCATCTTCTTCCAGTGTCCCCAGATCTCTCTCAATTAAGGGGAACGTGTCTTCATCCATATCCAGAAATCGTCAGTTTGTGCATTTGGAGAATATCGAGTGCCCGGTCCCTGAGATCAAGTTTTGTTCAAGATCTCGGGAAATCCTTGACTCTTCTAGGAGGGAGCTGCCACGTCAAGTTTACAAGAGTCGACTTAAAATCTTTGGAGAATGGTGTTCAAACCATGGTTTCTTGCCTGATTCATTTTTTAATTCCCAGGTGTTAGATGTTTTTTTATCATATCATTTCGATTCTTTACAACTATCAGCTAACACCATTAGGGGTTATAGATTTTCCTTGGCTTCTTCCTTTGCTTATCTTTTAATGCCGATATCAAGGATGCAAAGATTCTCAATGGTTTTATTAGAGGTTTGGGCACTATTCATCCTCCAGTGGCTAAGCCTTTGTCTTCCTGGAATGTGGCCTTGATTCTTCAAGTATTGGCAGGTCACCATTTTGAACCATTTGGATCTACCGGTCTAAAACTATTGACTCTTAAGGCGGTTTTCCTTGTTGCCGCCACTTTAGCTAGAAGATCCAAAATTCATGCTCTTTTCGCAGAAAAAGACAGATTTATCGAATCTGGAGATGGTCTAGTTTTATATCACAGAAGGGATTTTTTATCGAAGACCCAGTCTAACCGTTACTCAACCAAACCTATTATCCTTAAATCTTTATCGTCTTTTTCGCCGTCCGACAGCTTCTGGTGTCCTCTCAGGGCCTTAAAAGTCTATAAATGTTGTACCAATTTTTAAAAATCTGATTCTTCACACTTATGGGTCCCGTACGCCGAGGAGGTAGCTAGACCAGTTTCTAAGGCCACGGTTGTCAGATGGATCTGTGAGACCATTAAATTATGCTATATGATTCCCTCCCCTGGTGAGATCCATTTAGCCCATGTCACGGCTCACGACCTTCGTGGTATGGTTACTTCGCTCTTTTCGCCGGTTCATCATTGGACGACGTCATGCAAGTCGCAAGTTGGAAATTTCAGATGTTTTTTGTGCTCCAAAAGCAAAAGAGCTGGCTCTTCCAGGGATGAGCCAGTCTTCTGACATTCGCCTCCCTCCCACCAAATTCTCTTACGAATTCTGGCTATATCATAGAGTATCAGGGTGGTAAGTATACTCTTGATGTAAAATAAACAAAATCACAGATTTCTTTTTTCACGAGAGAGTTGCTACTTCCAACCCTGATACGATCCCAGCCTCTCCGCCCCACAGAGGCTCGGTCTATCAGCATTTTATGTTGCAATTAGGTGAGCCAAAACTTTGGAATAGAATGAGAGCCCCGCGCATGCACAAGTTTGGGCCGCACATCCGCTGGACTGTCAGTTGTGTAACCTGCCCAGTGGGGGCGGTTTCTTTTTAATAAATCTGAGTATTATTGAAGCTAGGTCGATATTTAGGAAATATCAGGGCAGGTAAGTATCAACTCTCGTGAAAAAAGAAATCTGTGATTTCGTTTATTCGTCCTAAACCTTCAGGACAAGCATCAGGTATACAAATCCAGTGTTGTGGATTTCCACATTATAAATAATCTATTTCTCGGGCAAAAATATGGCTCTAGCCAACCAAAAGGATCTCCAATTGGAGCCAGTACTGCCTTCGATCTCTAAACTCACACTACCAAAAGAGGTACGTAGCAGAGTGATAACCACTCGAATGCTCTACGCAGGCAAAATCACTGGCAACTGCAAAACACAAAGCATTGTGTTCCTCATCTCCTGCCTAAACAAGACAGGATCTGGAACTTTGCCCACCTATTCACGGACATAATGGCGCATGACTCTGTAGGCATGTATGTCTATGCATAACCATAAGCACGCCTAAGTGCATCTTGCGTGGGCATGGATGCTTGGGCCTCCACCGCCATTGGCAATCTATAGTTGAAACTAGGCATGAATTCAAAATATACAGCCAAAACAATTGGCAACTGCAAAACACGAAGCATTGTGTACCTTATCAGCAGAGTAAACCAAAACAGGTTTTGAAACTCTGTCCACCTATGCATGGACATAATGGTACATGGATGTGTGGACCCGCACACACACGGACATCTACACATAACCATAAGCATACCTAAGTGCATCTTGCGTGAGTGTGCAGGTGTGGCCACGTGAGCCTCCACCGCCATAAGCATGTATATATGTGAACCAAAGCGTGAATTCAAAATTAGAATACAGGAACAATTCAGGGATATAGGACAATAGAAAGACTCATCAGCAGTCTGCCACTTCAGCTTTCATAATCAGAGATAGAACCACATGTCCTACCGCATTACACAGGTCTTGAGCGGTGACCCCAATGTGGATGTTAACACCTCAGAAAAAGAAAAAGAAGGCCTACTGGATGCAATATACTCCACACATTGGAGTTCACTGCCATCGACAATATTGGATAAAGGCTCATAATAAGCCGCCATCCCTCTCATCCCCGTCCCGACGTTATAAGAACCAGACATATGGTGTGTTTGGGGCAGAATGTATTTATGTATATTACCTAGCAGACATATGGTGTGTTTGAGGCAGAAGGTGTGTATGTACATTTCTTTCTTTCCCTCAGGTGTGATGGCTGCTCGAGGCATTTTAAGTAATCCAGCCATGTATGCCGGCTATGAGGACACACCCATACAATGTGTCAGGGATTGGGTGAGTGAATAACACAACACAAACTAATATTCCTAACAGCCATCTTAGTATTGACTTTCCGGATGGCATATCTTATCTGTCTGCCAGCATGTTTATATTTCATGTAGATTTTTTGTTCACTGATTAGAATAAGATTTGTGGGTGGGGTGTACAGGGTTGGCAGCTGTTACCTCGTGCTGTAAATACCAGCCATCAGTGGCCAACACCAGAAAACTCACCATTTCACTTCGAGAGATATACTTACCTCCCAGCACTCTATGATATTTCCTAGATATTTCCGATTAAAAAGGAAAGGTGTCCTTACTGGGCAGGTAGACTGGTGACAGTCTGCTGGATACCGGCCCCAACCCCGCGCATGCGCAGACTGACAGTGCCTCTTTCTTGACTATTGGCTTGAACCACATGCTTGTGTTTTTCTACTACTTGCTAAGTTTTTGCTCATTTATATATCAAAAGTTGTTCTAGAGTGTTTGTTGTCATGTCTGACCATCATAATACGTCTGAGGCCACTTGAGGACTGATTTATCAGGTGAACTTTAGTACAATTATGTCTTAATTACATCTTAATTACGCGGTGTCACTTATTTCCGTGACGTGGTATAGACGTTATAGGCGCCCAGAAAACTTAATTTTATTGTCTGTCACCATAAAATGTTAATCTCTCTTTATGCTTGTGTCCACAAGTTCCTGTAGGTTTTTTCTCCACTATTTCCCTATAAAATGTTAGACTATGCCAAGAGTGATAGAGGCTCCCATAAGAGCGAGCTTGTCATTCTGCCCTCTGGTCCCACCCCTCCCTTATAAGTAAGTGAGTGGTGATGAAGAGTGGTTGTTTATTGGAGCTTCCGAGAGCAGGGCGTGGTGGTATGCCTTTGCTAAAGACGCAAGTACTCTAGTTATGCTTTATGGCACTAAAATATTTGAAAATATTTATGATTATTTGCTGCCAATATTCTTTCAGTCATAGTGTTTATCAGTATCATTATCATGGGCTATTAGCCTATTACTGTGTTCAATTACTGTTTAGTATGCTCTTGTATTAATACAATTCATCTTACACCTGGGTGTTGTTCATGTGTTTCTATTTATGGAAATTATGACGTCACAGTCAACATTATTATTATTATTATTATTATTATTATTATTATTATTATTATTAATAATAATATCCTCATTGAGGTTGGTTGTTCCTCCTTCTCACCGTCCTGTTTAGGCCTATAGGTGATTCTCTCCTTTATGGGTTAATTTATTTAATTTCAAAGGTTTAATTATAAAAGAATCTTTAACTCACGTCATCGTTTTGTCCCTTTTTTCAGAAGCCTTCTTGTGCCGGTTGTAACCGATCTATCAAGCCTAAGTTTGCTCCTCACCTATGTGTTAAGTGTTCACGTTGCGGTCCATTATTGACATGTGTTGTCTGTAAACAGTGTTGGGGGGGGGGGATTTATTCTCTGAATTCTTGTCGTTACAGGCGATGGATAAGGCGTCAGAGGAGGAGAAGTGTGCGAAGAAGAGTAAGTGGCAAGGGTAAGAGAAAGGCCTCTGTTTCTTTGGAAATGGAGTCTTTCAGGTTAGAGATGATGGGGGGGGGAGATGAAAAAGACAATAAAAGATTTGTTACCAGAGCTGCTTCGCAGCGTGCTCCCTGGTCCGAGTACTTGATTGTCTTCTTCATCTGCCCCCGAGCAGAAAATCACCGCCGCTGATTCTGGTTCTACGTGGTGGTCCGTGGTCCGAAAATGTTTCGGAATCAGTGGTGGCTTCAGTAGATCTTGCAAGGCCCGTCGCCTTGCCAATGGATCCTGGAGCAGGCCTAAATGATCCCGGCTAGAGTCTTGCCTCGTCGGTTGATCTTGGGCTGGGGCCGCTGGACACAGGTTCACGTCTAGAGTGTCCGCGCCTGAAAGGTACCGCCTCTTCTTACGGTACCTTCCCTGGCCAGCCCGGGTTAGCGCTCTTTGCTAGCCCAGAGGCAGTCTATGATGGCCAGGAGGAAGAGGATTTTCTGCTGGGTTCATCCATTGAAGCCGTGGACATGGAAATGGACAAACGTGCGCCCCTCGTGGGAGCACGAGCGATTTTCTCCATGGGACTACTCCCACAGGGGTAGTCTTCACGGCTCAAAGGGTGGCCCGGGTTGGAACAGATGACCGCCGTTACTGTATACCTCGGCTTGCCGAGGATATGACGGCGGCTGATCCGGGCCATGGTGTGGTGAATTACACCCTGCACGCTTCCATAGAGCCAGCTCCTGGCTTTACGGCCGTGGCGCAAGACATGCCTGCTCTCTCGGGCCCGCATGTTTTCCATGGCCTGCCAGGAGTATCCACGGCTCCAGCCACGTTTACACGTGCGAGTGCTGTAGAGGTTGACGAAGGCCCGCGCATTGTCGAACACTAATAAGTGGCTGCAGAGGAGGACTGGTCTGATGCGTGCCAATGGCTGGCAAGCGTTAGGCCAGAGCTCTGTGTTGAACAGTCGGTAAGCCAGCTGGACCAGTGCCCATGGTTGGCTGGAGAGCTGGCAGTTACCGCCATGCCATCTCTGCCGTTAGCAGAACATATAGTTGATATGTTCACGGTGGCAGAGACGTCCATTAAGCCTAATGGACGGCTTGCGAAGGCGCACTGCAAGGTGGCGAGGCGGTGTCGTATCGTTGCTGGCCAATACCAGAAATATGGTACAGTGCCAAAGCCGAGCCCTGTCTCAGTTCAGAGAGCCATCCCGGATGGTATTAACCTGGCTCTGGACTGTATGACTAGGGCAGTGACGATTTGTGCCCGTCCCAGGATATGTACAACGGGCTGCTGTGTACGTCGATGTCAGGTCCTGGTCTCTTTTGGGGTGAGGGACAGTCGCTCTAGTCAACAATCAGAGGGCGCTACGTGAGCAATTTGAGGTGATTCGTAGGGAGCACATTCGCGCAGCGCCCTCTGTGTACCATCCAGAGCAGGCCCAAGGTGGCGCTGGTCAAGTCAGAGGCCAGCCACCGGCGCAGTGTAGGCCATGACCACACCAGCACCGCCTGCAGTGGGGGTGTGTGCAGGCTCCAAACGCTGCCAGCCAGGCAGCCGCCCGCGCAGCGGCGTGAGCCGTGGCGAGCGAGGATCTGGTCGTGGTAATCGTGCCTGATGGGCCGATTTCCACAAGAATCAAACCAATGCTAGAACCAGAGACAATTCCACTCTTGCACTGCTTATGTCCACCTTTCTCCCTAGATGGACCCGTGGGAGGTCAATTGGCCCTACACAAGCAGGAGTGGGAGAGGTTAACCCAGGACCGCTTAGTCTTGTGATGGCTTTCAGCCGGGTACCAGCCCAACTGGGCAATAGGCCCACCATCAAACCTGTCTCTGGTTCCGATCTGGACTCAAATTCCAAGGGATCCAGATCAATGGTTGTGTATAGAGGAAGAGATAAATTCCCTCATACAAAAAGGAGCAATTCAACCAGCACAAAATTGCCCGGGCTTCTATTCAACCGTGTTTCTAGTGACAAAGAGCACTGGAGGGTGGAGACCAATTCTCAACCTCAAGTCATTGAACAAGTTCATAGACACACCAAGTTTCAAGATGGAAACAGTCAAGACGGTGTTGGCGGGGTTGGAGAAGGGAATGTGGATGGCGTCAATAGATCTGAAGGATGCTTATTTCCACATTCCAGTTTTTGTCGGTACCTGAGATTCGCATTCCAGGGCCGACAGTGGCAATTCCAAGTTCTACCATTTGGCATTTCCACGGCTCATCGGGTCTTCACCAGGGTGGTTCTTGCAATAACAGCATACCTCCGTAGGAGAAGCATAACAGTCCACACCTACATAGACGATTGGCTGTTAAAAGCACACAATCACGAAAGTCTTTCAGCAAATTTGGAGATAGTTTTGAAAAAGTCTCACAGACTTAGGCTGGATAATAAACTTTCGGAAATCAGAGCTGACTCCATCCCAGAAGTTTGTTTACCTGGGAATGTTCTTCGATCTAGAAATAGGATATGTTTATCCTACTCAAGAGAGAGTAGAAATACTCATCTCAGTAATACAGTCAGTGTGCAACAGTTGTCATGTACTGGCACTGGTTCCTACTTGAGAATGCTGGGGTTGATGGTTTCTCTGGAACCAGTCATTCCACAGGCAGCTTTGCACAGGCGTAGCTGATCCATCTGTATAAACATGTATCCACTCTTCCTCAGGGTAGTTTTTTGCAATATGACTCAATGCAAGAACTTTGTCACCTCTGCTTGATCTCCCATGCTTTCAATCCCTGAAATCGACGGCCAGATTGAAATTGTCTTTTCTATTTCAGAAGCTTTCCACAGTTCCCTCTCAGAGATAGCAGTTATGTTTCTACATCTGGGGAAGATGTCCGACTCTGTTTCTTTCAATTTTCTTTGAAGTTAATAAGAAATTATTCCTCTTGAGCCTTCCTCTAGACATTTGGTGAGTCAGCATATGCATGGGCTGGTGAGGCATCAATTTGAATTTCTCTTATTCAATCTCAGCCTTGATTTCTCATCTCTGCTGGAGTGGCTGGATATTGGTACGTTCTTCCATCGCTGCTATTGGAGTGGTCTTCATAGACCCTGTTATGATACGAAGAGCCGGATTTTGTACCTTATCCAATGTCTGAAGGGTGCTTGTAGCAGATGTGATCCATGATGATGAGCCATATTCGATGATGGCCCTAGCTGATTCAGAGTAAACCGGTTTCAGAATTTTCATGTTAGCTCCCCATTTTGTTCCAGTGAGCTTCCGCATAACTTCCAGTCTTCGCTTGGCTATACCTTCAGCTTTTCTGATTTGCGCCTTCCACGTTAGTCTTTTGTCAAATATCAGACCAAGATATGTTACTTCATCCTCAAAGTGCAGAACTGAGTCACCAAATTTCAGACTTGTCTTTTGTTCCCTTTTAGTGGATAGTGTGAATAGAGTTGCGACTGTCTTCTCTTTGTTGATCTGGACAAACCATCTTGTAAACCAAGAATTGAGGTGATCAATTGCAAGTTGCATGTGGTAATTGGCTGTTGACACATACTCCTCACTGCTCCACATCACAAGATCGTCAGCATACAATGCAGCTCGGACTCCCATTGGAAGGTTCTTCACCGGGTCATTGATGAATATTGAGAAGAGGGTGGGAGAGACTACACCACCCTGTGGTACACCATGTCAAAGCAGGACTTTCTTGCTGCTCGTCCCATTCAGCTGTACTGATGCCTTTCGGTTGTGGAGATACTGGCATATCCAACTGTACATTTTTCCAGAAATATCACTGGTCCTGAGTTTTTGGAGGAGTCCATGCTTCCTCTTCAAGAGTTATGTTCGGTACTCTGGTGTTTTCATCGTTACGCTGCTTCACAAGCCTCCAGAGTTTGTTTGTATCCTTTTCAAGTTTTAAGCTTGAAGTTTTTGCTCTCCATGATTCTCTGGTGGCTCTGATTTTGGCTTTCAGATACTTTGCCATGGATAGTTGGAGTCTCACATGGTTGGCTTCTGTTGGGACATTCTCTGCAATTTCCCTTGCTTTGGACATTTCTTCATGTAACTTTTGCAGAGACGTACTCCAGTAAGGTATGTAGTTTTTCCTGGATCCCCTAGGAATGCATTTGCCAGCAGCAGAGTGTAAAGCAGAGTTAAGCTCTTTAACAACTTTATTGATAATACGGAAAAATTAGTTACCTCTCCGGAATGTAGAATTTGTTTGAGTGTAACTTTCGTGACCATCTCGGTCACTTCTTCAGCACTAACTAATCATCCTGGGATCGGGACAAACTGTTTCGGAAATATGCTAAGACAACACGGACGACAAGTTCTTAGCATCATCAGAAAACTTGAAAATACGGTACAGAAGATCGCCCGTTGGAAAAACAAACTATTTACGATCCGTTGTCGCCATAGTAACATCTTCCCACCGAGCATACAACTCCGGTCTAACATCAAAGGAATTCAAGCGGATCGCGTCCTTGTCAAAGCTCAATGCCAATTATTAGTGCTGAAGAAGTCACCGAGATGGTCACGAAAGCTACACACAAACAATTTCTACATCCCAGAGAGGTAACTAATTTTTCCTTATTATGAATCATCCTGGGATCGGAACCAACTTTTTCGGAAACTATTGATGTTTTGGTTTTTGACATCAATGTCTTTTACCAATCTGTCACTCTCTTTCTGATATTTGTCCCAGTCTGCATTCTTATAGTTCCATCGAGGGGTCTGATTTCAGTCAATCTCAACATCCATGTTAATGGTAATGAAAACAGGTCGGTCATCACTGCCTCCATGTTGTTCCCCAACAATACGCAAATATTCTTGATGTAGATTTTTTGTCGAAAATGCTAGATCAGGAGAACTTGAGGTATGCCATTGTCTTGAGTAGAATGTAGGGGGTTGGGTGTCATCTGCTTATTCAAGAGAATCAGTTTCTGCTCATCCATCCAATTTTCAATGTCCTCACCCCTCCTATCAGTAGGATCATAGCCCCATAACTGAGAATGACTGTTGAGGTCACCAGCAACGATAGTTGAATCTGAGTGAACTGGGATTTTTCTGAGATTCAATGGTTGATTATTAGGGCAGGAATAGTTGACAACAGTGATAGGATGTTTCGCTGGAATTATCTTGATTGTGAGAATTTCAGGTCCTTCCATGTCTCTCTGAACTTCAATGGCGTTTAGGTTATTCGGGACCAGGGTTATGACTCCTCCTTTATGTCTTCCATCCCTGTCAGATCTGAAGCACTGAAATCCTCTTATACAGAATCTTCTGTTGGCATTTAGATGAGTTTCTTGGATACACATGACATCTACGCCTTTCTCCTTGAGAATTTGGCTAAGCTCCGTTTTCTTGTTAGAAACTCCTTCAGCATTCCATTGCATGATAGTCAGCGGTTTGCTTACTTGTACTTTAGGTTGGACAACCTTCTTCCTTTTTCTCCATGGTCTACTAACTTTATCACCAGTAGCTTGGGTGGACCCCTTTGAGGCTGGGGGGGGGGGGGCGGGGTGGCGGTGCTGCACATGCCTGGCGGGAACTCACACGGCGACCATAATATTAACTGTCATGAAAGATGAGTTGTTTAGTGCTATGGTTGGCCACTCGCTCCAAATACCCAGCTTGGTACCCAGATAAAGTGTTACACCCCTGCGCCCGACCCAAGATCAGAGATCTTAGCTCTACTTTGAGGCCTAGCGCTTGTAGCAGGGGCTCCAATTCCAGATCCAAGCGCTTATGCAACAGATGTGCTAGCTGTCAGTTGGGAGGGAATGTATGCATACGCATTCCTACCAGCAATCCTGATTCCAAAAGTTCTTCAGAAAATCAGGCAGAAGTACTAAGTGCTTCTGATCACCCCAAATTGGTCACGCCGATCATGGTATATGGATCTGTTGGACGTTCTGGTATGGACAATATTATTTTCCAGGGCAAGTCCCTTCACAACAACCCATCAATGTTCCAATTGACTGCTTGGATGTTGTCAAGGAATCTGAAGTTAAGTAGGGCTTTTCTGAGCAAGCAGCCATGTTTATGGCAAAAGCCAGAAGGGGGGGGGGGGAGGGGTCAACCTCCAGAGCATATAACTATAAAATCAATAGATTTGCAGAATGGTGCTCAAACACAGATGTTAATCCAATGGATGCATCTATTCAGGTAGTAGCCAATTTCCTCTGTCACCTGTTTGATGCCTACAGCCTTAAGCATAACTCTATTGCTGGCTACAAGTCAGCTTTAATGCCAGTTATCTCTTGCCTGGCTAATAAGGGAAGTGATGAAGTCTGTTCATTGAACACTAATAATCTAAGACCGAGAAATCCACCAGCGATTTCATCTTGGAGGTTATCTCTAGTGCTTCAAGTTCTAGCTGATAAACCCTTTGAAACACTAAGTTCCATTTCTATGAAAATGTTGACGCTTAAAACTATTTTTAATTGCTGCGGCCTCTGCAAGACGGAGAAGCAAAATTGACGCTTTATCTGCCGAGGCAGACAGTTATGTGGTTACAGAAGAAGGCCTTAGGATTCTACCTAGGATTAATTTCATGGTTAAGAATCAGTCTTTGAAATATCCAGGTCAACCAATTATTTTACCAGCTTTGACTAGGTTTCATCCTAATTCAAAAGCATGGTGTCCAGTCCGTGCATTAAATAGGTACAAACAACGTACACAGGAATGGCAGATGGACCCATCCTCATTATGGGTGTCTTATATTGAACCCTATGGCAGGGCGTCAAAAGACACTATGTCTAGGTGGATTATGGAATGTATTCAATTTTGCCACAAATCTGCCACTGGTAAACAAGTTGACTTAGTCAAGGCTCACAGTGTCCATGGCATAGTGGCGTCCACCGCCCTGGTTAATGGAGTGCCAGTGGATGACATTATGTCGGTAGCTCAGTGGCACTGTGCGTCAAGTTTTACCGACCATTACCGCCATGACACTACTAATCCTGTCGCCTTATCGTTATTCAAAAGATGATCAGGTGTATATGTTGTAGATAAGTTGCACTTGCTGTCTTCAGACAGCACATTTTAATTGTGGAAACAACCACATAATCGTGTATCATTTTTCCTTCACTGATGTGGACTGGATGGATACAGCTTACATGCATAAGGTCAGTACTGCCTTTTGTTGTTAGATAATGTATTGTCACAATGTATTACCATTTCTTAATGAGAATGTAATGGTACCTGTGTATTATGTGGTTCATTTATTGAGTATACGAAAATGAAGTCTCGTCTCGTGTCGTGTAGTACTTAGCACCAGTACTTAGAGAGCGTATGGGACATTGAGGTCATAGCCTCTCCTTTCCCTAAAGGAGGGGTGGGGGGAGGTGAGCGCATTTGACATACGGTCTTTATTCTCACCATCGGTTGTGTTATCCGATGTTCAAATCATTGCCTGATTGTGTGTGTCACACAATTTCAGATGTTAGTGCTTCATGCGCAAAAACTGTCAAAGGATGAGCTGGTCTTTTGACCTCGCCCCCCCCCCCCTGCCGAATTCGCTTACGAATTCTGGCAATATCATAGTGTTAGGAGGTAAGTATATCTCTTCAAGTGAAATAAACAAAATCACGGATTACTTTTTTCACGAGAGAGTACCGTAGTTATACTTGCCTCCCTAACATGGACCCGGTCTCTCTGCCCCACAGAGTCTTCAGGCTTTTAAGTTGCATGTGTCGGGCGATAGTCAAGCTGGGGCAGTGTCAGTCTGTGCATGCGCGAGGTTGGGGCCGGCATCTGTCAGACTGTCACCTGTCTACCTGCCCAGTAAGGGCACCTTTCTTTTTTAATCTGGGGTTATTGAGTGAAGGTCTATATTTAGGAAATATCATAGTGTTAGGGAGGTAAGTATAACTACTCTCGTGGAAAAAAAAATCCGTGATTTCATTTAATGTTTAAGAAAACTCATTTGAAATGGTAAATTTTAAACTAATAATCCTTTATTTATTAACCAGAGGGTCTAATATAGTAAATATTATATACAGGATTAAATATGAGAACAAACACAAGCAACTCCAGCAAGACCTGCATTAACACCTTGAATAATCCTCCTTAGCAGATGCAACACTTACTTTTATAATTGAAATGCAGCTGACAATTATGACTTTTTTCCTGAATTTTTAATTCTTGATACCATTTTGTTTTGTTATATTCCTCGTGTTAAAAGCATTTTTTGGCTAATAGTAGGCTTGTGCGATTTTTGATTTGAAACATCGCGATCGATTTTCTTAAAAAAATTGCGATTTTCGATTAAATCGTAGATCCAAATTTCCAAAAGTATAAACCGGGTTAACGTGACTTGTTTCTAGAAAGTTTAAATAAATGATACAAAAATAGCACAAAATTAGAACACATGTTCATGCGACGAATTCTTACCATCCTACGTCTATGCTTAATGTATACCTTATGCCCATCATCGCGGGCGTGAAATTATTAATTGGGACCGCCTAAATATTGCGTATAGTTTAACCCTAAGGAACCTACGAGCCGTCTAGACGGCGCGCAAAAAGCGTACAAATAAACCTACGAGCCGTCTGGACGGTTTTCAATAATTGGACGTAGAGAACTACGCGCCGTCTGGACGGCTTTAAGAGCACCAGTTTTCGATCGCTAAATACGCAAGCATTACGGGCGTTTTATCCAATCAAACTTAGCGTTACATTACGTCAGATGATTAAATTTTATAAATCCACTGTTGATTGGTCAATTCAGTTTGTTTACAAATTTCTACGGGAAAATATAAATAGTTTTATGTGAATGAAATTCCTAGCGTAAAATCGTTAACGATAGCGTGTTGATTCCTTTATTTAACCGAGTACTCGATTCCCTGATGGCCGGAATCGCTTAGTGAGAATGTCTAACCTAATTTATAATTGCGTCGGTAAAATATTACATACAGCTGAATAGCTACACTGACGCCTACAAGATTTAAAGTGCATCCTTACATAGCTTACCATTATATCACACCCGTCATTTAGCTTCTAGGGAGATATTGGCGTGCGTCTACGGTCTAATTTCTGTTCCTCAATCATCTATCATGATAACGAATGTTACGGGGCCGCTACTGGTTCAATACGGGCCCGTAACATGCATTATTAAAGTAATGCCAGTCATGAGACATAATAGCTTGGTATTGCCCTTTGAAATCACCTTTGTTGACTGTTCCAGTTTTATTTCCGTTTTCTATTGTTCTTTCATCTTATAAATGTTTCTCCTCTTTTTTTCTTCAGGATCATATGGCGAATAGGACAGTTATCTGGTTGAGATTTCATGAAAATGATGATTCTGTAATCCTATCTTCTGCACTATTTTATTAACCCCTACCATTGTCAAAATTTTAAATTTTCAAATTAAATTAAAAGAACTGGTGTTCTTGTCTAAACAGATTTGGTGGAAGATGTTGCTGTCGTAGATAGCAACATCATCTACCAAACCAAAGTTGTTAAAAAATGTACACTAGTTTCTATTAGTAGAAGTAGAACAGTACCAGTTTTCCAGGCTATTGGCACATTAAAAGATAGAATATTGACATAAGAGTGGTAAGGGTTAAATCTGATGCGCTTGATGTAAATCTACTGTACCATTTTATTTTGAATCACTTATTGTATAAGCTGCCATTGTAAATTACATGTATGTCAAATACAGTTTCTTCTATGTAAGAGTGTCATATTACTTAGTAGGACTGGTGATTAAATTGTTGAATATTTTGAGATCGATTGGACTGGAAGATGTTGCTGCATTAGGTGACAACATGTTCCAGTGGTAAAGCTTGCGTATTAAAGGGTTGAATACTGTATTATTTGAAAGCTATCAGTGTAAATATCAAATAAAGTTTACTCGAAGTGAGAGGGAGAGAGAGAGAATCTCGTCTTAGGTAATCAGACTGGACTATGTATAGTAGATTTGTTGAATATATCAAGTCCACTTTGATTGGAAACTGGTGTTGTTTTGGACAACAATAGATTCCAATTAAATTTGTCAAAATATACTCAACAGATTGTTTCTTTAGATTGCAGGTACTTTTGATATTTATTGCTATTCATTCCTGGATTATTACCCTTGCCCTAAGGGGAAAGAGGGTATTATGTGTGTGCATGCGTCCAGTATTGCATCTAAAAAACTACTGATCCGATTCGTTTAAAATTTTAACACACCAAACCAACATAACCTAAACAAGGGTTTCTAGACTTTGGCTGTGATCTGTGTGATCATACATAAAGATTTAACAAATTTGGATATGACAAAAACGGTAGGGTGGTCTCGGCGGTGGTTTACAATCTCTGATTACTCCTGTTCATAATGTTATTTATCAAGCATCAAGTCTTCGACAATGCTGGTAAGTGAGTGATAACTAGATTGCTTGGTCGATGACGCATTATAGCAAATCCCCATGCTCACCACTTTGACCTCATTACCCATCCCATCCCTGGGGGCGTATACTCTGCACTCCATACTCACATACCAAATTTGTTTGAATTAGTTTCATTACACAGAGACTGTAGTGGATTGATTTGAAAAATCTGGATGTCATCAGAGGAAGTGATCTGTGAGAGCAGGAGTTAAAATCAACATGAGCCAGAGGCTAGTAGAAATTGACCAGGGTTAATACAATGACCAGCACAATGGTAACAATTCATTTGTCAACCCTTTAATGGTCATGGTGGTCAATGAATGCCTCTGCTGTGATCTTAAGAAATGTTGATTAGCAGAGCAAGACTTTTTGAAAATTTACCACTAGAATGCTCGGTAATTGAGCCAGTCATTCCAGTTGTAAAATTTCAAAAATAGTCTTCCCTTGGTCTGTATAGAAAATTTGAAGGGCTAAAGTAGAATCTAGTAATCACTAGTCCTATCTGAACATAGTGGCTCATTTGGCTTAATTTCAATTCATGGAGAGGGTGTCAACTGGTGTGCGAGAGTGGTCTATGAAAAATCCAGAAATCTAGATAAATCTGGAAGACTCCAATCTCTGCTTACAATAAATTTCTTGACCTTTTAACCCCTTCTCCAACCCAAAGAAATAAATGTCAGGCAATCCACAATTATATGGGCAACCCACACACCAAATTTCTTTGAATTCCACACAACAGTTTGGGAGTAAAATATGAGACATTTTTTTTGGATATTTGAACTTTGGACCCCACCCCTGACCTTCAGTGGGCGGGGCCAAATCTAAATGTTGTCTTGCAAAGCGCAATCATATGGGTAACCGCCGTAACAAATTTGGTTGAAATCGACCCAACTGTTTGGGAGGAGATAGCATGATGGACATACAGATAAGTGGATGGAGGCAATTATATCCCCATTTTTTCAAAACATGGAGCTAATGAATGGACTCAAGGAGACAAGGTAGGTATGGGGATAATGAATGGACTCAGAGACAAGGTTGGTAGGTATAATTAATTCAGTCATCATACTAAAATGTAATTTTCTTTCGGATTGAGAAATTAGGCTACAACCATCATTTGCCATGCCACATTGTTTTAAGGACTTGTCACGAAAGGGTTAAACATAGTAAAAACTGGAATTGACAAAAGGAAGGAGAGCAGAAATTTAGATTTTCTAATGGATAATTTTTTAGCTATGCCCCGCCCATCTCTACATAAGCTCCATCGATGATTTGCGCGTGTTGGGATCAGTTTATATACTTTGAATCCTGAATTCCAAATTTCATGGTAACCATAGATACCGCTAACTTGGTGAATATTTTGAAACCAATTTCAAGTACTTTGATTTGACTGAAAGCTGTTGCTGCCCAACTCACCAGGTCAGCAAAGGCAAACTAATTCTAAAATATTCACCAGTTTTCCTTTATAAATTTTAATTTTTTCTCATTAAAATGAGATATGGGCAATTCATCTCTTACCTTGATCTTGTGCATGTTACATTGTGTAGATTTCACTCTGCTGTCGCTGATACTCACATAACAAATTCAGTTGACATTTTGCCCCTCCCCCATCAGCCTCTTCCGACCCGAGCAGTGTCACAGCCTAATGTATTAGGTTGTCTCACATTCTACACCCATAGGGCCATGATACGGTAAATCACCAGATTTGGTTATATTCCTTTAACAGTCTTCCATCAACCCTACCCCCACTCTGGGAATGGAGCCTAGTGTAAATGGTATCTCCCAATCCACAAGCATATCGGTAATTTACACAATAATTTTGATTGAATTCTACCAAAAGCTTTCTGAGGAGATGGATGGACAGACAGACAGATGGAGGCGATTGTAATATCCCTGCAGTTTTTTCAAAACGTGTGGGTATAATTAAGAGATTAAATTTAATTTATTGATATTTGATTCAAATCCCACCCAATCTTAAATGATACATAGAGCTTATGTGAGATGCACATTAGCTGAGCCCTCGGGAATACGGTTGATAACAGTCGGCAGTCGATCCAGAACAGCCGCCGGCATAGCTGTCAGCCATTGATGTGTGTAGTAGGTGATCATGTTTCGAATGTACATCATCATGTTTTAGTTCAAATATACTGTTTCCATACAAAAATTAGATTATAGAGTAACACACGTCATCAAGTTTTTATTTTTATAAAATCCATGTTAGTAAATCCATTAGGCGTAGCAGGAAAAACTGAGTCCGTTTAGAGTTTAGAAGCCCATCAGTCACCTGCAAAAAATAGGAAGGATAAGTTAGAAATATCCAAATTCTAGAAGTCTTATATTAAGACTTTAACAATCAAATTTTTTCATGAAAATTTAAATTTTCTCAGACAATGCCCATATGCAGACCAAGAGCAAGTCATTCCAGTGATACATTTTCAAAAATAATCTTACTTTGGTCGGAAAATTTACATTTTCCTCGACAACTGCAGCAGTTTTGGTCTGACTCAAATGTTAAATGGTTAACAATATACATGTACGGCGCAAGGTCATAAGTATATATAGTCTGAGTCTGCTCTGACTCAACCCGTCCCAGTGACAGATATTTGGACAGACTGTCACAGACTGACTGACAGTCTGTCCAAATATCTGTCACAGGGGCAGGTTGAGTCAGAGCAGACTCAGACTAAGGGATATACTGGTAAACATTATGACCCGACAACGGGTGTTATGGTCATACACCACCTTCAGATTTTAGTGCATAAATGAAATGAATAATAAAATAAATGGTGGGCATATATCGTCCAAGGAGGGAGTATGACTACTAGTTACTGGATTAACCTTTTCAATCGACAAGAGCGAATAATAAATTTGCTACGAATGTTTCAAAATTCTGTTGAATATTTTGAAACAAATTAAACTGGCTAAGGCAGCACCAGCTTCACATTGGATTCAAAATATTCAACATCTTACATTTATAATGACTGTAAATGTGGAGTTCTGGAATTTCAGGTTCAAATGTGACAATTGTTTTTGATTTTGGGCACCCAAGTTTATTTCAGGGCCCCGGTTCTCTATATCTGTGATCAGAGGATACTGGCCACACAGTAAATGGTGATAGAATGTTTGTAACCAGGGCAATAGTGAAATATTTGTTTTCTAAGGAATTATTAGTAAGTTCCAGTCATCAATGATTATTAGTAAATGTGCTGTTACTTGTAAGTTTTCAGTTACTCAATGACTAATTTAACCGAGAAAGTTATAGATTGTGTTACGAGAGCAGCTGAACCAATAATATATAAATCAATTTCGTTTACCTCTGGTCGCGAAATCACAATAAGGTTATAGATAAACAATCCGATAATCTCAATCAATTGAATCATCGATGCGTGTCTTTGTTTACAATTTCCGAGATAACTTACTCTTCAAATTACTAGCATTAATTAGGCCGAGTTGAGATGCGAAAGTTGTCAAATATATCGGCATCGCACTTCCCAATTGGCAATATCGTTAATCTAGTGATCTGTCTACTTCTTAGTTTGTGGCGTACAAGAAATATGCATAGATTGACATATTTGAACACGCAACTATTTTGCAAAACAGCTGATCGTGTCGCCATGTTGGCGGAAAAATTAATATTCATGTATTCCCGACCAATCAGACGTATCAATCTTATAGTACGTCATACGGTGTTGCCAATAACGGGTAATGAGCTTGGTACTCGTATATTAGATACGGGTACAATTCTACAAATTCCTGTCGTTCTCTCGCGATCTTTCACGATAAACGATTCCTATTTGGGACGCCGCTACGAAAAAATGTCCGATGCTAGAGAATCTTAGTGTAAAACATTCGCGTTCGCTTTTTAAACGGCTGAGTGCACCCAGCAATGCTACATAGCATAAAATTTGCCATTTATTCGCTGTCAACGCTGAGAAACTCTGGTATGTGTTCGATTATGTATAAAGGAATTACTCAACATTGAATGAGGCCTCCCCCCAAAATAATGACCGGAATTTCTCGAAATTTTACGGTACCATGACATAATATAATTGTCGTTTTCACATTTTATCGGATGAAAAACTTCACGAAACTTTGGTATCTGTTAGTTTTAATACCATTGTGATTAAATTTATCAATGGCATTTGTAAAATTAAAAAAAACTTCGATAAACTGCAAAAATAGACCAATGTATTTATCCTATAAGGTGTGGCCATTTTGAGAAGCAGGTTGACTAACTAAAATATATTTTATTCATACAAATTTTATATGTAATTAAAGGTATTTTATTGCCCTTTCTAATGATATATAGTTTTATATATAGTGATCTGTTACTTTGCCAAAAATAGTTAATATAGTTGGAATGGTAGCACTACGACGCTATCACTCCATTACCGCTAACAGGCTAGGTTTCTAAGCAAGTTTCTAGCTTTTGGCTGTAGGGTTTCTAGCACTTTTTTGTAAATTCTTGGTAGGGCCCAGAGGGTTAATAAACATTATTTAATTCATCAAAGTTTGAGATAAAAATGTCGGCGTAACGCGAAGACGCTAATATTAGTACCGCGGGAGATACTGCGCAATTCACATACATAGGACGGCAGCTTTGAGTAGGTACTAGTGTAACGGCGTAAACTCATCCTATAGTGCGGTTTATAGTTGCTTTCAGAACGTACGATTTACCTTTAAGAGTAATCAACAGAACGCACAGTTCAAAATCAAACAATCTGGAATGCTGTTGCTTTATTTTCTTTAATTTGACATGACAACCGAATCAAAAAGGAAAAATTATTAGACGGTCTGAAATTGCTATCTCTAGAATTAAACAGAATTATGTTCACTGATTGCCTAACACTGTGAAACTGTATATACTTGACATTTCACAACAGACTCTGTAGCGAAAGAAAGAAAATTATATGGCGATTCGACAGGCGTGAATCGATTATAATTGTACTCATGTACTGATATAATGCGACGGAAAAGTACACACTTCAGATTTTTTAAAAACATGAAATTTTTGACGATTTTCCAATCTTTCCTCAATTACATCGTAAAAATTGCGATTTTAAAAATAAATCAAACTTCACGATTAAATCAAAAAATCGTGCAAGTCTAGCTAATAGATTGTCTTAGAATTTGTAAAGAAACACGCATGATTGCCAAAACACGCATGATTGCCAGCTCAGGTCTAGAGTAGTTTGAATGATGTAATCAACCCAGAACTAAGGGTAGTATTTTGCTTTTATTACATTATAATGGAGGAATCCAGTTTTAGCTATACCCCACCCATCTCTAGCTAAGCCCCACCCATCTCTAGCTAAGCCCCACCCATCTCTAGCTAATGTGTTGGAATCGATCGATCCCTAAACTCCCTGACTATCACTTTCCAGAAAACTGTACAGGTAAGCTGTTGAATATTTTGAAACTAATTTGACTGGGTGCTGTTGCTGCCTATGGTCAATGGCAGCAATAGTGCCTAGTCAAATTAGTTTCAAAATATTCAACAGTATGTTTATTAAATAGTAGACACAATTCATACAACAACTCTTAGTCCGTCATCAATTAAGCGTTCCTGACGAACTTAAGTTACATCATTCATGACGTAATTAATTATGATGTCACTGTACACATCACGTAGTTGATTATGGCATCATATGATTGATTGAGGTGCTGTAATCCTACATTGTGAGGATGTATGATTTGTTGTTTGGCGACGGCTGTGTTTACTAACATCGGTATCACTTGTGAGCTGATGGCTGTGTTTACTAATGACATCGGTATCATTTGTCCGATGATGGCTCTGTTTGCTAACGACATTGGTATCACTTGTCCGGTGATGGCTGTGTTTACTAATGACATCGGTATCACTTGTCCAATGATGGCTGTTTGCTAACGACATTGGTATCACTTGTCCGGTGATGGCTGTGTTTACTAATGACATTGGTATCACTTGTCCGCTGATGGCTGTGTTTACTAACGACATCGGCTATGTCAACAGTCAAGTTTTTGCACTTAGCAAAATGTATTTTCTTATATTTCAGGCTTGGTTAAGCTGATTGGAACTAAGTTAGAGGCATGGTTGCCTATGTGGCTAGGAATTTGCAAGATGACATTGAGGTCACAAGGTCAAAGGTCACGATTACTGTAACCATGGTATGGTACAAGCTTTTCTTAAGCTTGCATACATGGTTGACTGTGCTGTTAGGAATAACACTGAGGTCAAAGGTCAAGATCACTGATGTCTATTGCATATTGCAATGCGGAGGACTGGCAAGACATTTAATTACATTGAATTCTTACTTATTTAACACTTGTATCAGCAAAAGTGGCTTCAGCAGTGGTCTTGAGAAATGTCCATTTGCAGACCAACAGAAGACTATTTTTGAAAATTTACCACTGGAATGACTGGCTCGATAACCGAGCCAGTCATTTGTGATACATTTTCAAAAATAGTCTTCTAGATCTGCAAATGGACATTTTCTACGAGAAAATTTATATTTTCTTGAACAAATTCAAGAATTAAAGGTTTAATCTCAATGTGTTATTTGTCTTACACAGTTGCAGATATCGTTGTCGATGGGAACCCCTCTGCAGTGCTTGCATCATCATCTTATGTTCATGATGGAGAATCTCATGTCTAAATCTGACAGGAAACGCTTCAACTCTCTCACAAGTGTAGCTTCAGTTATTGACTTTCTACGGAATAATTATGATGTCTGACATGGCATTGCAAGAGTTGATGCAATGTGTGGTCTGTGTACTGCTTCGTGCTGAGCTGGTACAATGTGACATGTGTACTGAGAAGTGCTTCGTGTAGCGAAAATGCAGTGTGACATGCATACTGGGTGCTGCCGAGTCAATGCAGTGTGACATACATACTGACTACTGATTTGTGCCTAACTTGTGCATTGAGATGCGTGTGCTGGGTAGTGCTTCATGCCGAGATAATGAAAACTGTGCTTCAATGTTTCTGTGATGCAGCCTGCTTATCCCTGATATTTAGGATGTGATCAGAAGTACATCTGCAGGATTTTAAATCATGACTAGGATACGTACAGAATTTAAACTGGTGGCTGTTTCGTACTCAATTAGAACTACAAAATTTAATATTCTCTGACTGTTTCTGATGCAGTTGGAAGTACAGAATTTAATATTCTCTGAGTGTTTTGGATGCAGTTAATACAGAATTTAATATTCTCTGCCTGTTTCGGATGTAATTACAGTACAGCATTTAATATCTTGACTGTTTCGGATGTAATTACAGTACAGAATTTAATATCTTGACTTTTGTGCAATTGGAGGTAAAGAATTTTATATCCCGACTGTCTATTCCATACATCTGCAGGATTTTGTATCATGAATGTCTGTGATTCATAGGCTTTCTTTAGTGTTTAGGGACCTGGGCCCATGTTCCCGAACCCCTCGGTATGTTAGTGATATCGTTACACCATACTAAAGCAATGGGTGTAATGATATCACTAGCTAACGATAGCTTTGGGAACATGGGCCCTGATAAAACAGAAGTCTAACCCAGCAGTTAACCGTAACACAGGAATATACAGAAAGACATACGCTCACATACCACCTCGTGATGAGGATTAGGAAATGGAATAACTAAGTTAGAATATTCAACGGCAACTTGATCTAATCAGGAAGTATTGAAAGACATGACTGAAAAGATCATAATATTAACCCTATTAAGTCTATTTTTGAAACTGTACCACACGAATGACTGATTTGATTATTCATCCAGGCATTCCAGTGGCACATTTTCAAAAACAGCCCTTTCTTGGGTTATAAATAGACACCTCTCAAGACCACTGCAGAGGCTGGGTTTGGCAGACTTGACCACTACAAAAAAGGAGGAGTGTGTGTGTGTGTGCGCGCGTGCGCGTGTGTGTTAACATGTTTTATTAAAAACAACAATATTTAGATCGTATTCTTATACTCGGCATTTTGTTTACTGAAAACTGATCCAATGAAAAACTGTTATTCCCAATTTAATGTTTAAAATTGGTCAACAAAATAAAAATGTTCTCTCCTTGAATGACAGTGACTGTTTGCAGACCAGAAGAAAATTTTTGTTGAAAACTAACTCAAATTGACTGACTTAATTATATAACCAGTCAATCCAGTTGTAGGTTTTCAAAAATCATTTGATCTGCAAGTGGACACATCTCAAGATGCCTATAGAAGCTGTTTTTGGTCATCTTGATAAAAACTTAAATAAGCCACATGTGGCAAACCAGGTGCAGAGGCAGGCTGAATCTACTGAAGACCCTTTAGGTATATCGTGTTTTGAGCATTGATGCATTTTTTTACCGATGGATTCATTTTCTCATATCTCATTTTCAAAGCAACCATACAGGAAAAGAAGTAACAATGTTACTCTATGCGGCATCCGAGACAAGATCGATGACTTCACTGGATCATGTCAGTGACTTTAAACAAGCACGCAGCTGCTCAGACATTGTATGGGCTCAACACATGCTTGTATCTGTAGTCATGTCCAAACACTGGGATTTCTACAAAATGGGAATTGCCATGCCACATGTCACGAGCCTTCGACATGTCACGAGCCTTCGACACAATTAAACGCTTAAAGATCCTAGATGTACTACATCAGGCCAGTTGCAATGAAGATGAGCTACGACTAGTGAGACTACTACTTGCAGTCACCCAGCTGAGGGTATGAGTCATGTCTGTGAAGTCTGCTGAGTTTAAGACATCAATCAGCTCCCCACAGGCAGATGGTCTCTCCTCTGTGCTTTTCACGTGTTATCTTGCTGCTGCACTGAAATCTGTGTGGGAACCTTCCACAAGAGCAAATCCCCCCCATGTCCATTGACATTGCAGTTTCGGAGATCTTGAAAATTGGTGTGTTGAGAACTTCTAGATACCCGACGACAAATCAAGCTGGTTTGGACAATATCATCGATTAATCTGATTTGAAAGTCTCAAATTGGTATTTAGCAGACAACACCTATATATCGTTATTTTCGCTTTCAAAATCCATCTACCAAGACTCAATTTTGATTGGTCGATGGTCATCATGCTTTTTAAGGAATTAAGTTCACATGATGCTTAGTCCTTAATCACATATCCAAAATTTCAACCCGATTTCAGAGTTGTTTTCTGAGAAAGTATGTCATCTAAGGTGCAGGTAGACAAATCAACCAATCATGTTCTCTTGAACAAACGTCATCCAAATCTAGAATTTGTTTCATTTGAACAATCTTATTGATAAATGTTAGTTAATGTCACATTCATATTCACCTGCCACCATAATCTATTTATTAATGCTGTCATGAATGATGTAGATAAGTTCTTCATGAACGCATAATTGATGACGGACTAAGCGTTGTTGTACGACTTGTATGTCTTTACCATTTATTAAACATGCTGTTGGATATTTTGAAACTAATTTGACTGGCTGCCATATGCAGCAACAGCACTGAAACAGTGAAATTAGTGTCAAAATAGCTTACCTGTAGTTTTCTGGAAATTGAGATTCAGAGTACAGAGATCGATCAATCCCAACACAGACAACACGTGGGTGGGATCGATCAATCCCAACACAGACAACACGTGGAGTAGAGCTTAGTTAGAGCTGGGAAAGGCATAGCTAAAACTGGATTCCTACATTTTGATTGGTTGTTGATTCCCATTTTTTTCATGAATCAACCTCCCTTGAACAAACTTAAGTGGTTTGGAGTCCTTTTAGCCTGATCCCTTCAGCTGTTCCTGAGTTATTTTTGTGAAAAGTAGGTCTTCCATAAGGACTGCTAAATAAATCGACCAATCATATTTTCTTCAACAAACTTTGACCAGTTGAAATTTCTTGTTTCAACGCAATAGGCCAAACAGTGCTGTTTAAATGTGTTTCTAAAAATAATGCAAAATCCAAGATGGGCACCAGTAAACTCGACCAATCAGCTCCATCTGTACAATTTCTATGCCATAAGGATATTTCCTGTGAAATTTAATACAAATCACCCCACTTCATTTTAGCTCTAAAAATTATGAATAGAAGTTGCGAAGCCCACCACCAGAGGATACTTCCAGCATAGTTTGACTAAAATCTGCCAAATGGTATAGGAGAAGATATGTTTTAAAGAATTTCCAGAAGTCTCAGCTGGTTAACAGAAAAAATGGACCAATCAAAATTCTCTTTAGAAGTGTTGACGGTGAGAATCATAAGATTGTTCCACCCAAGTTTCATTGAAATCAGGCCATTGACTAAGGAGTAGCATTTCAAAGAATTTTGGGAAAATTTTCAGAAAATCTAAGGTAGTCAGAGTAACAAGAGGCCCAAGGCTCACCTGGAACATTAGCATTTGAACTATTTGCATTTAAATAGGCATGATGGATAATTTTCAGAAAACCCAATATTGGGGTATATGGCCAAAAATTTACCAATCAAAATTTTCATTTGATATAGTAAAGTCTATGCTAAAAAGCAAGTTTCATTGGAATCGGGACATTGATTAAGGAAGAGTAGCATTTTAAAGGATTTCTGGAAAATTCAGGATCTCCATCAGAAAAACTGACCAATTAAAATTCTGTATACAAGTTCTAAGCCTACCTGCCTATGGAGCTTCCAGGTGAATTTTTAAACTGATATGCCTAAATTTTCAGGTAATACAAAATGGCCACAGGAAAAATTGACCAATCATAATTCTGTATGTACAAGTTCTGAAGCCAACCACCATATGGTCTTTCCAGCCAAGTTTGGTTGAAAATTCCCAACCGGTTAATGAGTAGTGTTTTAAACAATTTCTGGCCAACATTTTGAGAAAATCCAAGATGTATGGTGGAAAAATTAACCAATCAAAATTCTGTATAAAAGTTCTGAAACCTAACAGCTTAATATCCTTCCAGACAAGTGTAGTTAAGAAGCAGTTAATAGTAGTGTTAACATAAGTCAGTGGAGAGGCACTGCCGCCTCACCACATCACGACCCAGGTGGTGAGTCAATGATGGGCGACAAGATGGTGATAAGACAAAGTTGTTATTACACCACAAAAACATCTATACCATTCAATCACTACTTACTAAATCAACTACTCTGCATTTAGCCACCAGAATAAGAGTTTTATGCTTGCTTACATACCCCCATATACTTATTCCATTTCAATATACCCTCAACCAGGCTACTGGTAGGTACACCCCCCTGCATATGCCCTGATAGAGACTGGCACCAGTCTGTACTCACTCCTTGGTGACACCTGTCACTAAGCATCTCTGCGCATGTGCAATGGAACCCAAATAGGACACAGATTCACTTTTCAAATATTCTGCAAGCAGTACAGTCAATATTTCAGTTTTTAGTTTTTATACTTTGCTCCGAGTTCAGCTTATGTATTTGAGAGTTCTTCTGTTCAGGAGTATGCCTTCCATGAAGTCCATCCTCCCCAAGTTATGTTTATTGAGTATTTTGTGTTTTTTATTGCAATTTATACTCTTTTATGAATGTGTTACCGGTTTTCTTGATAGTAATCCATTTTCATCGTAGTCAACCAATGCCTAAGTCATCATCATCATTTATTATCCCTCAAGTACTCTTCCATTATATTCACTTATATCTACATGTTTTAGTGCAATTCAAATTATATCCCTAAGTAAATTTTGAAGTCTAATATTCTTTTCAAAAGGGATATTTGAATTTGATATTTCCCGCCTTTTCTAAGCATGCGTTTGTTTCCTTTAACTGAGACTCAAAATTTTAGAGAAGTTTTTCAAAGCTGCATGCTTCATTCTCTATTTTATTTCCGTTTTTAGGAGTGTTAAATCAGTTGAGAAGGTGAAGTGCATGTCGGCTAAGTGCGATCTGGTCCACGCCGTGGAGTTTGGGGGCCATATTTGCCTCAAATGTACTATGTGTACTCCATTAGCGATGTGCGGGTTATGCAAGGGATGGTCTCTGACTGTTTCCAAAGCATTTTTAAGGATTTTATAGCCAAGTCCGTGTTGTCCTCTGATTGCTCCCCCTCCGTTGCTTCCAAGTCTAATGCTGTTTCTTTCGCTAGTACTTCTGTGTCATCTATGCCAGCAATGGAGGGGGGAAGCCTCTTCCGCTAATTCAGATGCTGTAATGGCTCTTTTTGCACATTTTGAGAGGATTCCGACAGCCATTCATGCGTCAAGAGAAGAATCATCCGAGTCGGACGAGAACCGGAAGGTTAGCAGGCATGCCCGCAAATGGGGGAAGTCGACTTCCCTCACATCCAGGCAAGAGATTTGCTCCCCGAAACCAAAATCTAAGGACTCGAAGAAAAAGCCCATTAAGGTGGTTTCGAGTAAGTCACCGGGCAAAACCCACCTAAGCCTTGAGCAGTGGTGTCAGCGACGGATGTCCCCGATTCAGGTACCTATGCCAAAGTCCAATTATCTGTAATTCCAGTAGCCAGAAATGTCAAGAGATCGCCTGTTCCTATCTTGGTTCAGGAAGTTCGGTAGCTTCCGGTTTTTCAAACACTTCTGGTAGGTGCTTGGTAGATTTGGGTCTTCAAGACCTGGGCTACTTCCGCTTTCCGTTTCCGTTCCTCCCGTTTCCTGTATGACTTCCGGTTTTTCCGGATATCCGGGTCCTCAGGATCCGGTTTATTTTTCGAGTTCCCATAGGCTTTTATCCACTTCTGTTTCCGCCTCCAGTGTTAGTACTTCCGGTTCTAGTGGCTCTTCGGGTCCTGTATTAATTTCTCAATTTCCGGTAAGCGCTCTCCGGAGCCATCTTCCGCTTCCGGTTCTCCTTCCGGGGTTAGGTTTTGCGCATCTGGTCAAGGGTTTCCTGGGCTTACAGGTTCCTCTTCTAGTTGGTCCATTTTTTCGGATTCGCATTTGTTTGATAAGAGTCATGTTTCTGTCGATAGAAATTTAGTTAGCACCGGTTATTCTCCTCATCTTAGGGATAGTTCAGACTCGCATTATTTTCACAATCATCCGGATCAGAATTTAAGTAGTTATAGTAATCTTCAGGATTTTGGATCCTCATCGTCTCTTTCTCAGTCAGTTAATGTTGATGCTTCTTCAGGTTCCTTTTCTTCCTCTTTTCGTGATGTAGTTTCAGGTTCATCTGATTCTAGGCATCCTCCCTCTTGTTCTTCTTCCCAAGTTCAGGGAGATTTGTCCTTGTTTTCTGTTGTTAGAGACCCTTCCCTCAATCGTTCTTTCGTGTCAGCTCGCTTTTCCATTCTCTAGATTTTAAGCTAGTGGTCTGGTTCAGTTTCCCTTGTCTTCTGGTCAGCAGGGTGACCATCGGTCTGACCAATTTTCTTCAGTTTCAGATTCTTTGCCTGTGTCAACGCCTCAAGTGTCACGACAGTCTGGCTCTCCTCCCTCTTCTAGATCTCTAGACTCTTATCGCCTCTTTTGATTTATCTCATCAATCTTCTTCCTATCCTACTCGCTCTTCTGTACCCTTAATTCCCAGATCAGTCGGGGCCATGGATCTGAAGAGGTTTTGTCCGGTCAGGGCATCTTCAGAAGACTGGTCCCTGTCTCATCGGTGGATTGCTTCTAGTCTTTCTTTTCCTCTTAAGGATGAATTCTCTATAGACCCGCCTTCTTTTGGGTCTGCTCATTCATATCCTCTATCTCCTCCTCCTTGCCTCCTCAAGTTCTCCCGGTTGATAATTTTGTTAGTTGACATGTTGGACTTCTTTGTGAACGATGTTCAATCTAAGGACTTCTCTCACTCCAAAATTTGATTCTCCTGTTCAATTTCCAAAGGATGATTATCTACAAGTTGCCTCCCCTCAATCGGTCAATGGCCCTGCTTGGGAAGTTCTTTCCTCTAATTTAAAGGATTCTGCGAGTCAAGGCTTCTTCTGATCTTTTTAAATGGGAGTCTGTCTGTAGGTTACAGCTCAAGTCTGCTAACTTTCTTGCTTTACTTTTGGAGGCTGTTCTAAAGTCACAGGAGAGAGGTGAGCGGGTTCCTGCTGAGGTTTTTCGCACTTTGGTCAATATTTTGAGAGGTTCTCTTAATTCTGTCTGTAGATCATTAGGTTTTATTACTTCGAAGAGAAAGTCTAGGAAGCTTTCAGAAGTTAATGTTTCTAGTAATCTCAAGAGTAGTCTGATCTCAGCTCCTCCTTTCGGCCATGATATTTTGGTCAGTCTTCCACTAGCCTCATTTCATCAGGATGTTCCACTAGCCTCATTTGGTCAGAATCTGAACATCTTAGATCTTCCAGGGATCTTCAGGCTCAGATCTCTCTTTCGAGACCCTCAGTAAAGAGAGACTCTTCCTCTGTTAAGAGCCCCAATTCCTCTCCCAGGAGGAAGAGTCTTAGGCCAGATGAGTTTGGTGCATATCCCTCGAGGATATTTACAAACTCGAACAGATCTTCCAATTCCCAAGACCGATCTGCGGAGGGGGATCATTTTGAGTCAATCTCCTCCCACCATTCTAGATCCCAGGTTCGGCAGTCCCCCTTCTCTTAGGGTGAGAGGGGGGAGGCCAATCTTATTATCGTAGACCCAGTTCAAGGCCAAGAGGTCGTTCTTCTTACAGAGGCTTCCAGGGGAAGAGATTTTGAAGGTGTGGCCACCGTCCGGGTAGGCCCAGCTGTCTTTCTACAGTCTCTTCTTTTGCCTTCGGATCCATCGGTCCAGTGCCTTCTGCCCGGCTTGCCAGTAGGAGGCCGCCTGTCTCTGTTCTGGGAGACTTGGCATACCGTCGTTCAGGACTCCTGGCTTGTAATTCAGATTCGCTGGGGGTATGCACCTTCTCTGTCTCTCCTTCCCAAATGGACACTGGTTCCCTCCAATCCGGAGAAGTTGGTGGCCTTAGAAGAGGAGTTGGAGTCTATGATCATCAAGGGGGCCATAGAAGAGGTTCCCCTTTGGAAAGTAGACCCGGCCTACTATTCAACCATTTTCTTAGTCTCCATGAAAACTTGAGGTTGGCATCCTATCATCAATCTGAAGAAGTTAAATCTCCTTATTTTAACCCCAAGTTCAAAATGAAGACCATCTCCCAGATCATAGCCAGTCTAGATCCAGGCATGTGGACTTCCTCCATCGACCTAAAGGATGCTTACTTCCATGTGCTTATCCACCCTTCTTTCCAAAAATTCATGAGGTTCGCCTACAAGGATCGGGTATGGCAGTTTTGAGTCATGCCCTTCGGCCTAACCATGGCCCCCTTTCTCTTCACTCATCTAGTTTCAGCCGTGGCAGGAATCTTGCATCATCGTTGTATCCATCTTCATGTTTATATAGACGACTGGCTAATAAAAGCAGTCTTCCTCGATTCTTTCAGAAGTCATTCCAGAAGTTTGCAATCTGGCATGCAGCCTAGTTTGGATTTTAAGTGTAAAAAAATCAAGTCTAGTTCCCTCTCAAGATTTCACTCACCTAGGCGTTTCTTTCGATCTGGCTCAGGGCCTAGTCTTTCCTTCCAATCCAAGAGTAGAGGCTATTTCATTGGCAATGGACATTCTGTCAACTTCTTCCACAGTCAGAGCATGATTCTTTCTCAGGGTGATAGGCTTGGTGGTCAGCGTCGTGTTCATCATTCCTTGGGCGGTGCTGATGAGAAGACCCTTTCAAATGTACTTGATGTCCCTTTGGAAGCAGTCGGTTCACTCCATCTACCATCAGATTCCCATAAGAGAACATTTAATTCCCCATCTAGATTTTTGGAAAGATCGTTCTCTGCTTCTGTCGGGTGTCCCTCTGGTCAAGTTCTCCCCTCAGGTGATTATCATCACAGACGCTTCTCAAGAGCGATGGGGAGTGGTCTGGACTCCCTGTCGGTCTCTGGTCTTTGGTCTCTGGAGGAGTCGACAGCTCACATCAACATCTTGGAATTGTGGGCTGTCAAGAAGGCTCTCCTCTCGCGGTCGGATCGAGTGAAGGGTCTTGATTCGATCGGACAATTCGACGGTGGTTTCTTACATCAACAGACAGGGGGGAACAAGGTCCTCACTCCTCTGTATGGAGGTTTGGAACCTTCTCTTGTGGTGCCGCAAGAATCAAATTTTTCTAGTGTCCACTCATGTTCCAGGCAGTCTGATTTTTCTTGCGGACCAGCTGTCTCGTCCCAGAAAATTTGCACACTTTGTGGCAGTTAGAGGTCGGTTGTCAGAGCAATTTTCAAGCTTATGGATCGCCCCTCATAATCTTTTTGCGACCTGTCTGAATGCCCAGATCTCCTCTTTCATGTCTCCTTTTCCGGACAGTCAGGCACTGGCGGTGGACACCGTCTCAGTCCTGGACAGGAATGTTCGCTTAAGCATTCCCTCCAACGATCTTGATTCTTTTGGTTTTGAAGAAGGTCAGGGAACAGATCTGCAAAGTTCTCCCGATAGCTCCCTTTTGTCCAAAGTGGATCTGGTTCGTAGACCTCGATCTCCTGGTAGACTTTCCTCGTCTCCTTCCAGTCTCCCAAGATCTTCTCTCTCAAGTAAGGGCACATGTCTTCAAACCCAGAAATCTTCAGTCTGTGTGTTTGGAGGATATTGAGCATCAAGTCCCTGAGGTCAGTTTCTTCAAGATCTCAGGAAATTATTGGTTCTGCCAGGAGAGTCGACCCGTGGAGTTTACAAGGGTGGACTTAAAATTTTTTGAGAATGGTGCTCAGACCATGGCTTCTTGCCCGATTCTGTTTCTATTTGCCAGGTGTTAGATTTTTTATCCTATCTCTGATTCTTTACAGCTATCTGCTAAACAGTCAGGGGTTATAGATTTTCTTTGGCTTCTTCGCTTCCTTGTCTTTTGAATGCTGGCGTCAAGGATACAAAGCTTCTTAATGGTTTTCTCTGAGGATTGGACAATATTCATCCTCCAGTAGCTAAGCCTTTGCCTTCCTGGAATTTGGTTTTGGTTCTTCAGGTTTTGGCAGGCCACCATTTTGAACCTATTGCTTCTATTAGTATGACATTTTTAACTCATAAGGCTGTTTTTCTTGTTGCATCGGCATCTGCCAGAAGACGATATCTGCCAGAAGACAATCAGAAATTCATGCTCTTTCTGCAGAAAAGGTTAGATTTATAGAATCAGGGGATGGTTTAGTTTTATGTCCCAGAAGGGATTTCTTATCGTAGATACAGTCTAACCGTTACCCAGCTAAGCGGATCATTTTAAAATTCTTATCTTCCTTTTCGCCGTCTGACAAATTTTGGTGTCCCATCAGTGCATTAAAGGTTTACAAGCGCCGAACCGATTTTAAAAGGTCTGATCCATCCCATTTATGGGTTCCGTATGCGGAGGAGGTAGCCAGACCAGTCTCTAAGGCCACGATTGCCAGATAGATTTGTGAGACCATCAAGCTTTGTTATGAGATTGCTTCTCCTCAACAAGTTAATCTATCACATGTTAAGGCTCACGATGTTAGGGGAATGGCTACCTCTTACGCTCTGTTCGCTGGCTCTTCTTTAGACGAGATCATGCAGGTCACAGGCTGGAAATCTGAGTCAACTTTTACCTCTCTATTTAAAGGATCAGAGTGCAGCGGCCTCCTTTTTGAGAAATATTACGATTTTAACTAAAAAAAGCTGAAGACCATTTACCAAGCACATCCCGCCATTTTCGTTAAGGTGTCTGTGAGAAATGTTGAGTTTTTCTTTGGTTTTATGTATTTCTTTAAGTTTAAAGTTTTCCTTGTTTGATAATCACTGTGTGATTGATTAAGATGCACTATTATTTTATGTTATTAACATTTGGATATGATTTGTTTAATTTTTATCTTTGTTTAATGATTCTCAAATCTCCACCCACCAAGGGTTTTTAAGTGGGGCACTGACCAAATCTACAGGTTTAGCAAGTAGTGATTGAACGGTATAGATGTTTTTGTGGTGTAATAACAACCCCCAACAGACCCCCCTTGCGGGTTGGTCTATAGTTTTATTAACCGTTATAAAACATACTGTTCAATCACTACGACGCGGCCTCAACCACCCCACGTGGGAATGATTTGAGAATCTGTTTATAATATTTGGCACTTAAATTTAGAAAAGTGAATCCGTTTCCTATTTGGGCTCCGTTATGCATGCGTGGACATGCTTAGTGACAGGTGTCACCAAGGAGTCAGTACAGACTGGTGCCAGTCTCTATCAGGGCATATGCTGGGGGTGTACCCTACCACCAGTAGCCTGATTGAGGGTATATTGAAATGGAATAGGCATATGGGGGTATGTAAGCAAGCATAAAAATCTTATTCTGGTGGCTAAATGCAGAGTAGTTGATTTGGCAAGTAGTTATAGAACGGTATGTTTTATAGTGGTTAATAAAACTACAGACCAACCCGCAAGGGGTGTCTGTTGGGAGGATTCAGTGTTGGGTGACAATCATAGTTATTTAATACTGTTGCTTGGCACACTGGGCAACTAAACGGTAATGTTTAACAAGAGGCTCAAGGGCCTGTGACTTTCACCTGGACTATTAGCTATTGAACCATTAACATTTAAATAGACATGACGGATAATTTTCGAAAAATCCAGGATGGCCAACAAAGAAATTTACCAAATAAAATTCTCATTTTGTATTCAGGCCAGGTGAGCAATAACCACAAATCTCCAACACGAAAGGACATCTTTGAACTGATTTCCTAAAACTTTAAAGAAAATCCAAGATGGCTGCCGGAAAAAATGAACAATCAAAATTCTGTATACAAGTTCTGAAGCTTACCCCATATGGACCTTCCAGGCAAATTTGTTGAAATTCGCCAAGCAGTTAATGAGTAGTGTTTTTAAACAAAAGTTGGACAGACAACAGAGAGATGGATGGTTACCATGGCATAATGAAAAGCTCACTTGGCCATTCTGGCCATGTGAGCTCAAACTTCTGAATAGAAGTTCTAAAGTCCACCACCATAGGATACCTTCAAACAAATTTGGTTAAAATCTGCCAGTGTTTTAAAGCAAAAATTGACGGACAATTGATGGATGGACAACAGATGGTCGCCACAGCATCTGGAGTGTACCACCATAGGGACCTTTTAACCAAATTTGACGGACAATTGATGGACGGACAACAGATGGTCGCCACAGCATCTGGAGTGTACCACCATAGGGGCCTTTTAACCAAATTTGACGGACAATTGATGGACGGACAACAGATGGTCGCCACAGCATCTGGAGTGTACCACCATAGGGACCTTTTAACCAAATTTTAAGGAGACACCCAAACCAATTGACCAATCAAGAATCAGAATAGAAGTTCCGGAGCATGCCACAATATGGTCTATCTGGCCAAATTTGTTTGAAATCTGTCAAGTGGCCCAAGGAGATACATTTTGACAATATCCTTATTTCTGTATACAAGTTCTGAAGCCTATGTCTGGAGTCCTTCCAGCCAAATTAAGTTGAAATCCATCAAGCGGTTAATGAGGAGTAACATATTGATAATTTGCAGTAGATTTTTCATAGAATTAAACATTTTCAGCCCAAGAAATTGACAAATCAAAATTCTGTGTACAAGTTCTAAAGCCTACCCACACAGGGTCCTTCCAGCCAAATTAGTTTGAAATCCGCCAAGCAGTTAATGCAGAGCAACATTTTAAAGGAAAAGTTGATGGATGTCACCATGGCATAAGCTCACTTGGAAATTCTAACTAGATAGTCCAGGAAATCTAGCCATATTTTTCACTCAACTTTGAACAAATTGCAACACAATTTTTTTTACCACAGTTCATTTCTATGAGGTCACCAGAACACCATACTAAAAGTCCTAAGAAATCACTCATGGGGAAATATGCCTAATTTGCATAAATCCAATATGGCCACCAAATATCGATATTTTGCCATATCTTTGCTCTCAGACAACATATTTGGGTAATCTAAAATCCTAAAATAGGGTTTCTGGACCCGCTTGCATGTGGAACATAGTAAAATAGGTATGGATGTAAAATTCATTTGAATACACCCAAGATATTCAATAAATAGCAATATTTTGCTATAAATTCATGTAATCAGATGGTATATTTTATCTATCTAGATAGAGATAGATAAATGAGCAGGTGCCTGGATAGATGAATGGGTCGATTAATGGATCGATTGGTGGGTGAGTATTAACTATTAAGTAATTAAATAGCAGTGATCTTCTCCGATGAGGCTAATTTGTGACTGCGAAATATCCTCCAAAAGGATGATCATGTTAATCATAATCATCAGTCAAATCTGGCAGCTCCGGTTTGGTACAACTTGTTCCACGGCACTCTTTACAGACGGCAGTGCAGCCTGTGCAGGGCAGCCCGTATTTTCAGCACGTACACCTTGTGTTGCAGTCTGTTTTACAGTTGCAGTAGATGATATCCAATTATAGTTCTCTTGTCAGTCTGTATTGGTAGGTATCTTCCATCAACCGTGTGCCATCCCCACTCTGGCTTCATATTGCTACCAGATCCTTTCTACTCCATCATCTGATGGTATATAGAGACTGTTATTTTGCAGCAGCAAAGGTTGGTGGTAGAGTTTGCGAGTCCATGTATGATGTGCTCTTAGAAATGTTATCAAGAAGCAGCCTGTATCGTAAACTATCCAGTCCTTCCTCTTTTGCACCACCATATAGAGATACCAGTGCTTTTTCTCCAGCTTCCATGATGTCTTTTTGACTAAACAACTTAGCTTGCTGCAAGAACATGACATCTTTCTTTATCTTCTTCAGCGCCAAACCTTTTCCCAATCCAAACAAGCGAGATGTTGTATCACATCCCAGAATTGCATGGATAAAGAGGACATTGTCACATACATTAGGACCAAGAATCACGTTAGCTTGCTTTATGCACCATATCCTGCTCATCTTCGAAGCTTTCTTGGGATCCGGTGCTAGAAATAACTCATGTGTGTCCATTTCAGCATGATACAGTAGGAGAACCAGCAAGTCTGTATCATCCTCTCTAAGAACTGTCTTTGTTTTTGGCAGATGCTACAGCTGTTTGAACAATGAGCACATCAGCATCATTTTTTGCATACTCTGTACTGCACTCAGCCCGCTCTAGTTTGTCACTTAGAAAATCTATGAAGCGCTTTCTTATTTCTCAGGAATTCTTCCTTTTTGCATTGGATGAGCATCCCACCAGTGAAGTGCACTGTCACACCTGCTTCCCATATAAGTGACATCTTTAGTTGTGGGGTCATTATTGTAGCAATCGAAGACAATCATAGTAGAACCATATTTCTGTGTCACATATCTAGCATACAACTGACTCACACTGTCATACATGAAACCTCTGGGCAATAGTAGGCGATGGAGTAGAACACCACCATCAAGGATATACTGAACATTTTCACTGGGTTCTCGTTGTTCCCCTTTCATGGCTTTCCACAGAGTATCAGCATGTGTTGCTTTATTGGCATGTAGGGGAAGAGACGATGATTCAAATAGTGCAGGTGGGTGACTACAGAACTACAGAGTTCATATTTGAACAGTGATAGTAGATCTTTCCAACGCTCACCAACAGTTATCAGCCTCTGAAATATCAACTGTGGATCGACCTTCACAGATTCTCCTTTGATCTTGACAACAGATCTTGAACCAAGTGTCACTGCTCTATCTACTTTACGGAAGATGAACTCTTCCACAGATTTCCCATCCTAGGACGCTAGAATCTGTTCTCCAATATTTCTTGATCTTTCAACATTGACTCCTTCATGGACTGTCATGTCATTAGCAACGTTAAACAGTGATGTATTCCCAGTGAATGAGTCTCTCTGAGATAGCTGATAAGATCAATAGTGTCACTGACATCTCTAGCTTGCCTAGCTGTTGATGTTTCCTTGTGCTGGTCACATAAGAGACACCGCTGAGGGTATGTATGGTCTCATTGATGGCTGCACATGCTGACATCGAAAGGACCCACACTAACCGCTGGTGTCTGTCATTCCTTTTCCTCTTGTCAAACCCCCATGTGTCTTATCACCTCTCATTAGTACCTGCTCAGTAATGAGATCTGTCGAGAGTCCTGCCCAATATCTGTCACTGTGCCTCGCCACATAGTATCCTTCCTCAAATTTCTGGTGGACATCTGGATGCGTTTCTGGAAGACGATTCATCAGTTGCAGGTAAATTTATGCGGATTTCGCATAGTGTGTGTCCAGATGCCACAAAGTACGGTAACATTTCACGGACCGCTTGAAGGTGTAATCTCGAGTTGCCTGTTCGCTCAGCCTTGATAAAGTTTTTCAGGATGTCCACCATGTTCAAATATTGTATACCGATTAGTGCTGTCCACATAGTCATCATTTCCTTATACTTATTTAGTTTACTTTGGATTCACACTAATAACTGTGCTGAATAAACTACTTCCACAGACAATTCAGAAGATACTGCAACCTCATAGTTCTGTTGCTGGTGTTAAGTCCGTTCTGACAAAATCTTGTTTAACCTGCATCCCTACTGTCTCTGGATGGTACAGGCACATTGTATACATTGGCCACAAGAATTGTGTTCAGTGCCAGCATGTGACCACGCATTGCTCTGGACACAGCCTTACCAGTCAGCATATGGCTCATAGAGTTGTGAGCCTGACATAAGGTGCCCAATGCTCCTGAGGAAGCTCATCTCCATGCGGAATCTTCCGCGTCTGAGAACAATATGCGTGAGATCACTGTCAACTGGCTGAGACCGAATAATTGTTAAGACTTTCCAGTATAATGAATGGTTGGTCGAATGTGATTACACCCAGTATGGGTGACATTATATTGCCTAGCCTAAAAGGAAACAAATCTTAGCATAGAGTGGAGGGATCTTAAAATACTCAATGCTTATCCGGCCAACTGCAGCAGTATCTGAAGCTGTCACCTGCACCTTGGGAATAGGTTTACTCTGGGCTTGTATTCGTGGTGTAACAGAGCTAGTATACCCATCCCATGGAATCTCCCTGTCCCATCGATGGTTGCTACATTATGATCTCATTGTCTGCACAATATTGAATATAATGTTCGTGTGTATATCCAGGTATTTCAGTCCATTGTTCAACTACCATACTTCGTTCATATCTTTTTACCACAGTATAGGAACATGAGAAACCATGTACATTAAGCGTGTCTACTAGAAACCGTGATGCAAAATGATGGTGCATCTGGACCCCTAGACCCAGCTGACGCGGCGCTAGTACGGCCCTCGGTCGTATTGCTTGCATGACAGACTGTCCAATCGATGCAAGCTTTACATCTACATTTTTAGCACCAAACAGTCTTCAATTGTACTCGCAGTGTCTTAAGAATATAATTCACAGCAGAGTAAGCATTTGCCATATCGTCTATGGCTGAGTAGGTGTCACATGGAATAACAATGGATTTGACATCACTTGCAATGAGTTTTGCTGCAGTTTTCATAATACGAAGCTTTTCATCTTCAGAATAGTCGGATTTCTTTTGTTTATGGAATGCATAGAGGATAGAACTGGCTGTGTCTCGCAATGTGAACACAATAGCAACGGCAGTTGCAACAGCAACAATCATAATAATAATAATAATAGTACATGCAGCTTGGCAAGTAATAGAGTTAAAACCATGCAAAAATTCATTTTAGATCAATAAAATATACCATCTGATTTCATGAATTTATGGCGAAATATTGCTATTTATTGACCATCTTGGGTGTATTCAAATGAATTTTACATCCAAACCTATTTGACTATGTTCTACATGCATGCTCGTGTACAGAAACCAGTTTTAAATTACCCAAATATGTTGTCTGAGAGCAAAGATATGTCAAAATATCGATATTTGGCCGCCATATTGGATTTATGCAAATTAGGCATATTTCCCCATGAGGGATTTCCTAGGACTTTTAGTATGGTGTTCTGGTGACCTGATAGAAATGCACTGTGGTAAAAAAAATGATGACTACACAATCAGATTCAACCTTAGGTTCTATCCAGCCAATAAAAAATCCAATATGGCCATCAAACACAAAGTTTTGATTGGTCCATAACAACCGTGTTTTATCAAGGATCAAGTTCTCTTGAACAAACTTTAATTACCCTTAGTTATCGATGAAATTAAATCTAATGAGTTTCAGCCTGATCCGTACAGCAGTTCCTGAGATGTCATTCTGGAGAACAAGATGCCCACTGGAGCAAGCAGTTAATGAGTATCGTTTTAAACAATTACCAACCATTTTTCAGAAAATTCTTAAGGTGCTGGATTCCACCACCATAGGATCCTTCCAGCCAACTTTGGTTGAAATTACCCAAGCAGTTAATGCGGAGTATCGTTTTAGATGATTGGCAGACATTTTTGGGCACGTTCAAGATTGGCGCCGAACAAATTGACCAATCAAAATTCTGTATACAAGCTCTGAAGCACACCACTCTAGGGTCCTTACAGCCAAGTTTGCTTGAAATCGTTCAAGCAGTTAATGAGCAGTAGTATTGTGAGTCATGAATTGGCTCAGCTTGAACTCATCAGAGCTAATCTGGCAACCCCGTTGATATTTTCGGGGGTTACAGGAACAGCAAAGGACAATCAGGTTTAGAGCCGAATTCAGTTGGCCAATGGACTGAAAAACGAAGACTTCAATCGGCTGCATCTGATGACTAAGGCAGGTGCCACAATTGGTGGGAGTGGTGGGATAGAAGCCTAACATTTAATGTATCGATTGTGAAAATTATTTCTTTTGATACACGTGTTAAACTGGTATAAAAATGGTGAGTCGTTAGAACTGAGGAAATGGGCAAATGCTCCTCCTCGGTTCGAGGGGAAGTAGGGGGCCGACTTTCTGACTTGGATTGAGAGATTGGCAGTATGGGGGAATTCATGTAATATGAAAGAAGAGGAGAAAGTTTCGATATTTCCCACATTAGGCGATTCAGCATTTGCTATCTTCCAAAACTTGAATGAAAAAGACAAACAAAATTATGGCAAACTGAGGGATGCATTCACAGAGGCATTTGCCTCTGATGTATTATTAGAAGCATATTCACAGAGGCATTTGCCTCTGATGTATTATTAGAAGCATTTCGGGCGGAGCTGATTAAGAAGCAACGAAAACCAGATGAAAATCTTGCTGTATACGCCGTGGAATTAAAGACTGGTCATTAGATCTTATCCGAAGTATAATGAAGAGGCAAAGAACGATGTTGCCGTAACTCACTTTTAAGAGGGATATCAATGGGGATGAAAGTTCGAAATAAGAGCCCTAAGAACTTTAGTGAAGCCGTTAAAATTGCGTCCAAAATTGGGTGTAGAGCAGAAGTTGATAAGGCAATTGGGATTAATGCATGTGAAACTATGCAACCAGAATTTACCATGTCAGTGATCTGCTGAAAGTAATGAATGTTTCAAGGCTTTGCAAAAACAAATCGAAGAAATGTCCGCCAGGAGATGAGCTTTGACAATTTCCGGTTAATTTTTCATAAAATCTAAAATTTTCACTCCAAATCAAAGTTCTAAATAGATGTTCTGGAGCCTGCCACCATATGGTCCTAGCCAAGTTTAGTTGAAATCCGTCAAGCGGCTATGGGGCAGATAAGTTTTAAAGCAAAGGTTAACCGACGTATGGACAGACAGATGATGGATGGATACCATGGCATAAGCTCACTTGCTTACTCTGGCGAGGTGAGCTAATAAAGAGATATGATAATCTTTGCTACAAATATCAATCAAATAAAAAATTCCAATATGACCACCAAACGCAACATTCTGTTGGTCCATGGAGGCCATGTTTTTGACATATCAACTTGCCCTGAAGAAACTATTTAATGGCCATCAGTCGCTGACCATATTCCCCAAATTTTGGCCCGATCCATTCAGCAGTTCTGGAAAAATCATTCATCCAAGAAATACGCCTGACAAATCATCTCTTAAAGAAACTTGTTTCAGCTCTTGGGATAGATGAAGTCTCTTGAGTTTCAAATCTACATGCATTTTCAGAGATGTTTAAACATGTTTCTAAAATTAGCACTAAATCCAAGAGGGCTGACACTTAAATAGACCAATCAGCTTTATTTGATCAATCTTGGATCTCTATGGCACAAGGATGCTTCCTGATAAATTTGGTTGAAATCAGTTCAGTGGTTCTGAAGAAGTCGTTTAGAGGAAAAGTTGATGATGAATGGACAACAGACCATTGTCTGAGCTCACGACATTCATGACTGGTATGAGCTCACTTGGCCTTTCAGTTATAAATACAGCTACCTCAACTAATCTCTCATCCATGTATTCCGAACAAAGCACATGACCAAATGCCATGTATAAAGTTTCATAGACTGTGATTATTAAGATCTGTACCAAATTTGAAGCCAATCTGATAATTCTTGGAAAGAAAGTATGGGACAAAGATCTCTCCCCTTGCCAGCACTAATGAAACACGAGGATATACATAAAATGTAGATTAACCCTTTCATGACTGGCATTCTCAGGGGTCTTGATGATTGCACCTGTGCAGAACAAGACTATTTTTGAAAATTTACCACTGGAATGACTAGCTCGATAAACGAGCCAATTTAGTGGTAAATTTAAGCAAATATTTGTATTTTCTTGACAAAGTTTAGTCACAAAGCCTAAAGGTTAAGACATGTAATCAAAACTACTGAATAATTTTCATAAAATCTCATACAAAATTTGAATCCATTCTGATTGCGAGTTTTGGAGAAGAAATGGACAATGCTTAAAAAGCGATCTTTTATACGTCACAACTTGAATACATATTGCAGTTAAATCATATCACACTAGCTCTAGGTCCACAGGAAGAATGTCAGTGTAATATTACACTAGCTCTAGGTCCACAGGAAGAATGTCAGTGTAATATTACACTTGCTTTAGGTCCACAGGAAGAATGTCAGTGTAATATTACACTAGCTCTAGGTCCACAGGAAGAATGTCAATGTAATATTATACTTGCTTTAGGTCCACAGGAAGAATGTCAGTGTAATATTACACTTGCTTTAGGTCCACAAGAATGTCAGTGCATTATGTGTGTCCCATAGGTACAATGTCTTGAAAATCTTGTCGCAACTCCTACAGTTTGAGAGAATTGAATGCAACTTACAGTATGTTTGTATGCACAAAGATGTGCGCAATGTTAAACATTTTTGCATCGGTCATGCATGAATTTTTTTATCCAGGTTATAGCAAGGATGTTCGCTGAGCCACTTCTTTGAATGCTTCCCTTTATGGTAGGTTTAGCTTCTCTATTTGATAGAGGTGTATCTGGCTGATGCATGATCTTCGCAAGTCTGTCTGTCTGCCTTTTGGTTTCTGTGAATCACACAGTAATCTGGAACACACTGTAACACAACACGTTCTATTTCCTGCTTGAGTATTTGTAATGAAAGTATCAAAGCATAGTTTGAGTTTTATGGTATTTCAGTGTGCTGAATAGAAAGCGCGTCTGGGAAAGATGCAATTCACTTTTCCAGAGTATCCATCCAATACCTCACCTCGTTTGAAGTCATAATCAGCCCAGTGCGTGTATGACGTCACAATCATTACGTCACAAATGGTTCCATATAGACCGTCACCAAATCTCGACACGTTGTATAAATTGTGTCTTTGTAATTCTTTGCAATTTAATAAACATGCTGTTGAATATTTTGAAACTAATTTGACTGGGCGCTAGGCAGCAACAGCACCCAGTCAAATTAGTTTCAAAATATTGAACAGCTTACCTGTGTAGTTACTTGGAAATTGAGTCAGGGTGTTCAGAGATCGATCTATCCCAGCACGAGTGAGGTGTGGGTGGAGATTAGCTAGTGATGGGTGGGGAATAGCTAAAAATGGAAAGGTCCATTGTCTAGCACTGTTTGTCTTTGATTATGGTCTCTGCAGCTCCTCTAACTGCTTCTGCCTTGCTGTTGGTTAACAGATAGACAGGCCATCTGTTAACCAACTATTAGGCGGAAGCAGTTAGAGTAGCTGCAGAGGCCATAATCAAAGACAAACAGTGCCAGATAGTTGCATCTTTCAGACGCTCTTTCTTCAACAGAGATTTCATGAATTCATTGGTGAAATGCTTAGAAAATAATCCCCAGCCCCAAAACAGTTATTTAATGTCTGTAACAAGATTGTCATAGTTTCCAAATGGGCACCAGTCCTTAAGGTATTAATAGTCAAGAAGATTATGATTTTTGCTTATTAAATGTCCATTTGCAGACCAACAGAAGACTATCTTATGCAACACTGGAATGACTGGCTTGGTCAAAGAGTCACTCATTCCTGTGGTAATCGTTTTTAAAGTCTATTGGCCTGCAAGTGGACCTTCCTGAAGCTAGTTGCCAGTTTTGGCTGGCTTGACCATTAACCCTTTAATACTCATATCAGCAAAAACGACTTTTGCAGTGGTCTTGAGAAATGTCCATTTGCAGACAAAGAGAAGACTATTTTTGAAAATTCACCACTGGAATAACCGAGCCAGTCATTCCAGTGGAAAATTGTCAAAAATAGTCTTCTCTCAGTCTGCATATGGACATTTTCCATGAGAAAGGTTAATGATATAGGATGAATTGCATTTTTAAATGAAGAACAGAACAAGAATGAAATATTGTAATATGTGTTAATGTGATGGAAACATGAGCAACTTGATAACCATTAGCATTAAACATCCATAATTAGACATGTCTAAATAGTCTCTCATGTAAATTTCTATTGGGTTTTGGCCATGTGGATTTAAAGTAACACTTACCGCTACATCAGAAAATAAGATTTTATCAAATGCACAAGGTTGCAATATTAAGGCGTTGAATCGCAAAAGAATAATTACGGAAAAAAACCTTCAACCGGTAATTTATTACATATTCTGGTGAACATTTTGAAAAAGATAATTACCCTGTTAATGGTCAAGCTGGCCAAAAATGGCAGTGATTTTAACCATGTCAAAATTTTACATCAACATCGTCCAGCAAAATTGTTGAAAAATGTACACCAGTTTCTTTGCTCTTGATGCAGTAAAAGACCATGAGTATGAGCGGTTGGGTTATCAATCCCAGTCAATGGCCATTCACCAAGACCACTGGATGACTGTAAAAGGGTTAAACTAGCTGCTGTTTCTGCCTATTATGCTGGAACAACAACAGGTTGCCGTCACATTAGATTAAAAATATTCATAGATTGTACTACAACTGAGATTTTGGGACGTCAGGGGTCAAAGGTTCAACTGTGTTACTGAAAGCTGTGCGAGTCTGTTACTAATAACAACATGACTCTAAGGTAGTACCTTTTAAGACTAACTTCATTCATTTCAACCTTTTACAGCTTACGCCGCTCAAAAACAGCCGCTGAAGTGGTCTTGTGGAATCGATATTTGCAGGGCAAGGCTATTTTTGAAAACCTACCACTTGAATGACTGGCTCGGTAACCGAGCCAGTCATTCCAGTGGTAAATTTTCAAAAATAGCCTCTTGCCTTGAAAATGGACATTTGAATGGGAAATATTTAGATTTTCTCAAGCAAATTTGACCATTAAAGGGTTAACATGCTCTAACAAAAATTTTCTTGATCAGATGAAGATGCTCTTAAAAAGATATGTTTGAATTGGATTATCAATCGGCTTTAAGTAGTCTTTTCGAAACTGAAGCTTATTCAAAAAAGCTGTGCAAAAAAATTGAAAATTCATAAAGTTTTTAACTCGTTATAAATGGTAAATCCAGTTAAAAAGGTCTCTACAGTGGTCCTGAGAAATGTTCATTTGCAGGCGAAGAGAAGTCTTGAAGATTTATCACTGCAATGGCTATTACGATAACCAGTAAATATTTTTAATACTCTCCTCTTGTCCTGAAAAAGGACGTTTCTAAAGATGACTGTAGAGATCAGTATTGGCGAGCTTGACCATAACACGTTCAACTCGTTAACACTTTACCAGTCAAATTTAGTAAAAATATTAAAATATTTGCCTATTGAATGTGCATTTACAGACTAAGAGAACACCATTTTTTTTTAATTTATCACTGGAATGACTGGCTCGGTTATCGAAAACCGGTTATTTTCTTCTCTTGGTCTGCAAATGGAAATTTTCTATGTGAAAATTGAATTTTTTTAAAACAAATTCGAGTGTTAAAGGGTTAAGAGTACTGCTTCGTTGGTCAAAGTTTTTGAATATCATTATACTCTTAGACAAGAACATTCAGTCACAGACATTAGAACTACTAAGCTGACAGTTTATCAGTCAAAGGATAATGGACCTTTCCATTTTTAGCTATGCCCCGCCAATCAATAGCTACGCTCCACCCACACCTCGCAGTGATGGGATTGGTCGATCCCCGAATGCCCTAGCTATTAATTTCCTGAAAACTATACAGGGAAGCTGTTGAATATTTTGTAACTAATTTGACTGGGTGCTGTTGCTGCCTATGGCAGCAACAGCGTCCAGTCAAATTAGTTTCAAAATATTCGACAAAATATTTATTAAATAGTAAAAGCAAACAATTCGTACAACAACGCATAGACCGTCTTCAAATATGCATTCGTGACGTACTTATCGACGTCATTCATTATGATGTCATTGTACACATCACGCAGTTCATTATGACGTCATATGATGGGTGGGCACTCTGGAAAGGTGAATTACTATAATCAAGCTATAATCATAACTATCTATAAAGTATCGCCTTGTCTTTGTCGGCCAACAGTTGCTTCAGCATTAGTCTTAAGAAATGTCCATTTGTAGGTCAAGAAGACTATTGTAGAAAGCTTACTACTGAAATGACTGATCCAGTTATCATGCCAGTCAGTCCAGAGATAACTTGTCAGAAATAGCATTCACTTGGCCTGTAAATGGATATTCAAAGGATTGAGATAGGACCTGTCTTAACAATTTTACCCTTTAATGGCTAAATTTGATCAAAAATCTACATATTTGCTTTTTTTTTAATGTCCATTAGCAGGTCAAGAGAAGACTATTTTTAAAAATTTTTGACTGGCTCAATTCTCAGGCCAGTGATTCCAGTGGTAAATTTTCAAAAATTGTCCTCTCTTGGCCTGAAAATGGACATTATTAAAAAACACTGCACAGCTTGGTTTTGGCCAGCCTCTGCATGAAAGGGTTAATGGTCACACAATTAAGAAACACATTCTGCGTATTGGTCATAGAAAGGAATATTTTTGACAATTGAACACTTGAATGACTGGTCAGTCATTCTAGCTGTAAGTTTGCTACAATATTCTCTCGTACTGCAGCTGTTATTTTGACAAACTGTCATTAATAACTAGTCTTTGGTGATACTCTTAACCATCAATTGTTTTAAAATTTTTAATTTTCTCATAGAAAATGCCCATTTGAGCCAGTTATTGCAGTGATAAAATTTCTAAAATAGCCCTCATTTTGAAAATGGATATTTCTCAAGACCACCACAGAGGCCATTGTTTTTGGCCAGCTTGAGCGTTAAAGGGATAAGGGCTATTTTAATTGGTGCATACACACATGCATGCAAGCACGGACGCACGCACGCAGTTCATGTTAGCTTTGCAAGGTATTCGCTTAACATCTAAACAATGTTACTTCAAGCTCCTAAAGCATGAGAAATGCTATATATCTATCCGTATGTGTGTCAGTTCCAGCTGTGTACGGCGCTCGGGACAATAAATACAGTAATCAAGGGTTCAATATCACAGCTTCAACGACAGCATCTCATACTGGCTTAGTATCATTGTTATTCATCATAGAAATTTGTATCATTAGTATATATATATAGATGTAGCAACATTTATCATACAAGCAATGCCAGCAATATTAACCCTTCAATGATCACGATTGCTTAAGAAAACCATATAATTTATGGCTAATGAATGTCAATTTGCAGACTAAAAAGAATGTCTTTGAAAATTTACTACTGGAATGACTGGCTCGGTTATTCGAGCCAGTCATTCCAGGGCAAAATTTTCAAAAATAGTTTTCTTTCGGCCTCCAAATGCGCAATGCTTAAGATCACTGGCGGGGCCGGGTTTGGATGCTGTGATCATTAAAGTGTTAGCTTGCTGTCACTTTGTAGCTATATCTATATATATATATATATATATCTATATATATATATCAATATATATATATATATATATTTACATTGTTTCATAATCATTTTATTATTTGTAAATTTAATGCCAAGTGAATCACGTGTGTGTGTGTGTGTGCATGCGTGCACGCGCACGTGCGTGCGTGTGCTATATTAATGAACATTGAATGTAATATTAATACAGGCATACATTGTGAATTGCACACAGAAAATTTATCATCCAACAAACCAGAAAACGTTAGTCGTGAAACGAAAATTGAACCAGAAAACTGTTTGCTCTAGTCCTGTATATTATACATTGTAAAATGGCACCCAATGTAGGGAATTGAACATTTCTTAGGCCCATTTGAGACATGTCAAAAGGACTGTTTGCCAGGTTTGACTTTTAATGACATAGAAACAGCATACCATGACGCTAGAGCTTGCCTTTAACCCCAAAAGATTACCAGTGCTTCGCTGAGATAGGTCGACCCAAAAGGTATTTCATACAAACGGTCACCTGTCTTTAATGGCCACATTTTGGGCTTCCAGCCGGAGTTGTTTAACCGTTTAGCCCTTGAAATTCTGGTGTCTAAATTTCAAGTTAATTATACAGGGATTTTTACTTTGAAACTAATTTGACTGGAACCTGCAGCAACAGCTCCCAGTCAAATTAGTTTCAAAACAACCAAATATTTCTTATATCACGGAATGAGTCGTTTCTGGTTTGTGAGTGATAAAGAGCTAAGACTACCTAAGTGTGTGTGCGCGTGCGTGATTGCAGTTTTTAAAGCACACATTTTTTTAATCTCTGAATACACACCTAAATGTGTGATTAAATATTACATCCATATATATGTTAATCTACAGCAAATATATGTCTAGATGCTTCACTTGGCTTGTCCTATATTAACAGCACCAGTTTAATCATGCACTAGACAATCATGAGCACATTCAACACTGAAACCCAGTCTATTTATTTCACAGAAATCACATAGCTAATCATACGGAAAGGAACATTTTTGACTGGAAGCCGTTGCCGTCATACACAGCAACACCCTCTTGATAAATTAATTTTCAATAGAATATATTTAAAATTGTAAAAATCACACTGTTTGGTTTAATGGGCTTAATTATTTGTTCATGTTACAAACTGCACAGTACAATAGAGGGATCCAGTTTTAGCCATGTCACGCCCATTTATATCTAAGCTCCGCCCAAGTTCTGACCGTGTTGGGATCGATGCAACCATGAATTCCCAAAATATCAATATGAAGGTGACTATACAGGTAAGCTGTTGAATATTTTGAAACTAATTGTGATCAGTAAAATTAGTTTCAAAATTTTCAACTGAATGTCTATTAAATAGTAAATCCATCAGACACAGAATTCATACACTTGACAGATTATTCCAGCTTCATGACGGAGTATTTCTGTCAATTAGGATTGTGACATCAGCCTACATGTGAGGTAATCGATTATTACATCATATACTTAATCGACAGATTGGATTCATCCGTTGCTCTGATACCCTATGGGCAGCCAGAAGCAAGTATTAATCTAAACAGTTATGTATTACGGCTGGCTAAAATAGCAGACATGGCTCATAAACAACTTGCTATCAGTGTGCTAGCTAGAATGATAACGTGGCAATAGGATACAAACGATTAATGGATTAATTACTCGTTGTAGTTCAACTCTCAAAGAATATGTTAAGGGCGTAGGTGTGTGGGTGTGAAGCAATCGCGGACAAATCTGTGCCAATAAAATTTGATGGCATGAGAATCCAAGAACGATGGCAGCATCCATGCCACCACTCTCAACAGGAATATTGTTCTAAAGCTACTATGACTTGAATTGTAGTATGTATTCAGCATAACGTTGCTTCAGGTAAAATTACACACACATTAAACCTTAACTTAAACTTAAAATTAAACTTTAACACGAATTGCTAAATTCTTTACAATGTAAGGAAGAGTTGGTTGAATATTTGTACACTAATTTGATTTGGCGTTGCCTGGCAACAACAGATTTCAGGCGGTAATAGGGTTAATGCTCATAACAATCAAAGGTTTTACTTATCATAGTATGACAAGGATATCTTTGAAAACTTAACACTGGAATGACTGGCAAGATTACTGATCCATCCATTTCAGAGGTAAATCTTCAAAAGTAGTTTCCCCTTGGCATGGAATTAGATCTCTCTCAAGACTATTAGTGGTCATTTCTGTCCAATGTGACCATGTGTGAAGGATTATTTAACAGAGTTCTTATATTTACTAAATTGATGGACCGTTCCAGTTTATTCATCAATCATATGACGTGGTAATCAACTGTGACGTGTAGGATGATGTCATAATCAATGACGTAGTACGTAAGTTCATCACGAATGTTTAATTGATGATGGAGTAAGTGTTGTTGTATGAATTGTATGGCTTTACTATTTATTAAACATGTTGTTGAATATTTTGAAACTAATTGGACTAGTTTTGAGGAAATTGATAGTCGGGGAATTCAAGGATCGATTGATCACAAAACGGGAACAGTGTGGCTGGAGATAAGCGAGAGATGGGCGGGGCATAGCTAAAACTGCATTCCTTCATTGATACAATAGATCACATGCATGAAAATAATGCCTATAAAGTTATCCAATCATTATTATTGGAAAATAAGCGCTGACAATATGACGAAAGCAGCCATATAATGAATGTGATCAAGAAATAACTCTTACGAAAGCAACTTGATTCAAACACTAACCTTCTCGCCTTACAGGATAGGTGGTCATACAGTTCAACTATTGCTTTAAACCTTTAAGAGTTTTTTGACAATTTATCACCAAAATGACTGGCTCGGTTATTATCGAGCCAGTTATTTTAGTGGTTAAATTAAAAAAATAGGCTCCACTTGGCCTGCAAATGTACATTTCTCAAGACAACTGTAGGGCCAGTTATGGCTGGCTTGACCATTAACCGGTTAACCGTATCATGCGTATTCAACCGGTTAATTGTTAAAGCGTCAGAAAGGCTGCTGTACACTTGGTGGTATTCATTTCGCAAAGCATGTTTCTAAAAGCTATTACATCATAGACAGGAACAGCAGCATTGTTTACAAAATGTACACCAGTTATCATGTGAAATGGCACAGAGTTTTGTAATTCAGTGATCTAGGAGTACATAATACTATGCTATAGGAGACAGGGAAAATGGAAGAATCACGTTTTAGCTATGCCCCACCCTTCTCTAGCTAAGCTCCACCCACGCTTATCCCGTGTTGGGATCGATTCGATCAATCGATCCCTGCATTCTCTCCATCTCAATTTCTAGAAAAGCTATATGGGTAAGCTGTTGAATATTTTGAAAATAATTTGACTGAGAGCTGTCGCTGCCATAGGCAGCAATAGCGCCCAGTAAAATTACTTTCAAAATATTCAACAGAATGTTTATTATATAGTGAAGACATACAAGTCATACAATGTGACGGACTGAATCATATCCTTCATGACGTATTTGATTAAGACATCACCCTACATGTGACGTAGTCGATTATGACGTCATATGATTAACTAAGTAAATAGGTTCATCAAATTCCCAGAGATGAGTGGCAACTGAAGAAACACACTGAAAAAGATTGAAAAACACTTAGCCCCATAGAAAAAGGTTAGTTTTAAAGGTATTTAATCAAAAGTAGAAGCTTTTGAAATCCCGATTTTATCAAAAAACACTGAAATCAGTGTATCCACTGAAGACTCCCATGCATGAATTCCTGTCACAGTGAAGCAAACTGAAAGAACTGGGCTCGCGCTAGGCTATTTACCCATTCAATTTGCACAGACAAAAAGTGAGAAAATCTTTACAATGTAAGCGATATTCTGTAGTCTTGAAATTAAGACATTGGTATTTCAAGGACTAAAGTGATAACATATCTACTCTACACTTCAATCAATATGCTAATTATCAACATGTACAGAGAGCCCTGAGTGACTACTATAAGCCATTACTACATAGTTATTATCCACACAGATATGCTGTAAATTGCCTGAGTAGTGCAGCCTATACGCACTTGTATATATCTTACATTGCTCGTAGTACATATCTATGTTAAAGCATCATTCCCCTAATGCCTGTGTGACCTCTGAACGCGATCTCTGAACGCGAGCGAACGCCAATTAAAGCCTAAGCAAATAACAACCATGCATCATCGTATATGCATCTTAGATATGACAGTTGAATTAAATTTAAACGTATGATTAAAATACGAATCCTTTAGTGATCAATTTTTGCTCTGTAGGCCAAGAAAGGAGTTTAGAAAATTTATCACTCGGTTCGAGTCAGTGATTCTAGTGGGAAATTTTGAAAAATAATCTCTTGGCTTACAAATGGATATTCTTCAAAACGCATGTGCTGCGAAGCTCTTTTTTTCGCCGGATTGACCACTAAAGGGTTAACCCTTTAACCCTTAAATTTGTTCAAGAAAATTTTAATTTTCTCAGAAAATGTCTATCTGCAGATCAAGAGAAGGCTACTTTTGAAAATTTACCATTGGAATGACCGGCTCAGTTAGCGAGCCAGTCATTCCAGTGGTAAATTTTCAAAATGACTCTTCTCTTGGTCTGCAAATGGACATTTCTCAATACCACTGCAGAAGCTGTTTTTGGCTGATATATATATATATATGAGGGTTAAATGAGTTAATAGACTCATATCTTTATTGGACGACATCTTTAGACTTACAATGGAAACTTCCTCCTCGACCCATGCAGAAACTCGTGAAGATTATCACAATACGATGCAAGAAACCGCTTAATGGTCAAGCCAGTGAAAACGTGCATTGCAGTAGTATTGAGGGAGTTCAATTTGCGTGCCAAGAGAGAAATGATTTCACAAGATTTACAACTGGAATCTCTGGCTCGATAACTGAGACAGCCATTCCAGTAGTAAATTTTATAAGTCGTCTCTCGACATGCAAATGGAGGAATCAAGTTTTAGCTTTGCCCCGCCCATCTCTATCTAAGCTCCACCGGTAAGCTGTTGAATATTTTGAAACTAATTTGATTGGGGGCTGTTGCTGCTTAACAGCAAAGACATATAATTTGTACAACCCGACGGACTATTAAGCATTTAAGACAGACTAAATCGAGTCACTCATGACGTCATTGATCGAGTCATATCCTCTTTAGATTAGCCAATATGGCAGACGTAGCAAACTTTATCGCTGTTCGGGAGAGTGGGTTTTCAAGGGGCCGAATTACGTGAATTGGTTGAGAAAGAGCGTAAACACTAAAGGGCTTCAGCGTGAATGTAGATTGCATGAACGAGAGCTTAAAAAATGGAATTGGAAGCTATTGAGATACGTGTTAAAATCGAGTGTAAATACTAGTCTTGCTTCTAATTTTCATTATGATCAAAAGTTACCATTCTTTGATGACAATCGTGATAGTATGGATGCTTACTTAGTGTTTTGAGAGGTATGCATTTCATCATTAAGTTGAATGTCATGAATAGCTATGTCGGTCAAACCAGGTTTCCCAGAAAATATGTCCTTGAAATCATATAATTGACTGAGAAACTGGATTCCTCCACTGACACACTAAACACACATTTCAATATTCTTGACCAATCTTGACCAGTAAAGGCTTAAATAGATATGAAAAATTCATCATAATCAATTAAATATCATCTTATAATTCATACACGCATTCAGGTTAAAATAAATGTTAAATATTATTATTATTATTATTATTATTATACAGCAATCAAAGTAATACAATGCACTTCAAGGCAAAACACTGAACAGAAAACTCTCTGAAACATGTTTAGGCGTTCAGCCTGTCCATTAGCAGCACAAATAAGATTTTTGAAAATTTATCACTAGAATGACTGGCTCAATTATTGAGCCAGTCATTAGTGGTAAATTTTCATAAAATAGTCCTCTCATGGTATGCACATGGACATTTCTCAAGAGCACTGCAGAAGCTTGAGTGTTAAAGGATTAACTGGCAACATTTAAACAACAAAACATTGAATAAACTTATTCTGAATAATAATAGTAATAATAATAACAAATACAAATGTGATAATTTAAAAAAAAGGGTACTTCGGCTCTGTGTGTTTTCAAAGAATAATAATTAGCTTTCAAATAATATTTTCAGTAAACAATTGCTTATTATTATTATTATTTGACATTATTATTATTATTATTATTATTATCATTATTATTATTATATTATTATTGCGCTGTATGTAGTTATTGGCCTTTCCATGGACAGCACCCACTGTCCACATTATATGTGCGCCTTGCAGCAATGTTATTCACCAATTGTGAACTCAGACACAATATATATATATATATATATATATATATATATATATATATATATATATATATATATATATATATATATATATATATATATATATATATAAAATAGATGGGCAGCATATTTTGAAAATAATTTGATTGAAAGTTGTTACTGCTCAAAACACAACCAGAATTCAGTCAAATTTTTTCAAACTATTCAGCGCAAGTTCACTGCCATGGTATGTACGTGATATAGAATGTGTTAACAGTTAGATGAGATATTAATGGCATGATAAATATGAACGATGCTCAAAGCTCTTTATGTGGCACGTGTTTCTAAACAATGACACCGGAATGATTAGCAATAGTGACAAACACTTGAAAACTAGTAATTTACTAATGCACTGTAGAGGGTAGCCTCGTCCCACCCATAGAAATCTGAAAACGTCCATTTGCTGACCAATAAAATGCTATTTTTGAAACTTTATCAGTTATCGATAACCAAACCAGTCATTCCAGCGATAAATTTTCAAAACTACTCTTGATCTGTAAATGGACATCTAAGACCACTACAGGAACAGTTTTTGTCCGGCTTAAGCGTTAATGTCCATTTATAGGCCAAGAGTGTAAATGGACATGCCTCAAGTACATTGCAGAAGCTGGTTTGACCATAGGCCAAGAGTGTAAATAGACATGCCTCAAGTACATTGCAGAAGCTGGTTTGACCATTAACACGTTATATTTGGGGATTATTTCCTTTTGACATGTATGAAAGTGTGAAGGAGAAATTAAATGTGTGCATGAACTGTTGATATTGTTATGAACGAATGATGGTCCTATATATATAAATATATACTCTAAAATGAAGCTTAACCCGTTAACACTCATATCAGCCAAAAATGGCTTCTGCAGTGGTCTCGAGAAATATCCCTTTGCAGACCAGACTATTTTTGCAAATTTACCACTGGAATTACTGGCTCGATAACTGAGCCAGTCATTGCAGTGGTAAATTTGCAAAAATAGTCTTCTTTTGGTCTGCAAATGGACATTTTCTGAGAAAATTTAAATTTGTTTGAACAAATTCGAGGGTTAAAGGGTTAACACTTAGGCTGATGCATCCGAAACAATGAGGTTTTAGACCTGGCAGAATCAGAACTAGTGACATTGTGCAGATGATAGCTGTAATTAGCAATACCATTGCACACAATGAACATCATCATATGTCAGCAAAGGTGAAGCAAATAATAGTACAATGGTTAATATTACTATTACATTATCAGATAATGCCCTCATTACTTTTAAGTGTATACAAGATAATCACTTCTGATATAAGTGGAGGATGGAAAAAACTCCCCAAAACATCATCTTGGTGATTTTGTTTTGAAGTATCTGGTTTGCAATAGAGATATTATTATGTAAACATGTATTCAGATGTGAATTGCGCGATCGCACAAGATCATGACACAATCAGATCAGATGTGAATAATGCGATCACATGAGACCATTACAGGTGAATTACACGATCACACGACACTGACGCGATCACAAGATAATCAGACATCAATGACACGATCACATGAGATCATCACACATGAATGACACAATCATGAGATCATCACACGTGAATGACACGATCACACATGAATGCCATGATCACACATGAATGACACGATAACACAAGATCACCGCATGTGAATGATGCGATCACAAGATCATCACACGTGAATGTCGCGATCATACGAGATCATCACACGTGACTGACACGCTCACACAAGATCATCACACGTGAATGGTGTGATCACATGAGATCATCACATGTGAATGACATGATCACGAGATCATCACACATGAATGACACAATCACACACGTGAATGACGTGATCATACAAGATCATCACATGTGACTGACGAGTTCACACGAGATCAGCACATATGAATGACACGATTACACATCATCACATCTGACTGACGTGCTCACACGAGATCATCACACATGACTGACGCGCTCACACGAGATCATCACATGTGAATGAATGATCACATGAGATCATCACATGAATGACACGATCTCATCACACATGAATGACATGATCACACAAGATCATCACATGAATGACACGACCATCACACTTGAATGGCACGATCACACGTGAATGACACAATAACACAAGATCACCACACGTGAATTACACGATCATACGAGATCATCATACGTGAATGATGTGATCACATGAGATCATCACAGGTGAATGACACGGTCACACGAGATCATCACACGTGAATGACATGATCACACAAGATCATCACACATCCTTAGAATAGGTCAGTAATGCATGAACCACACGAGCCACAAAAGAACTGGGAGCATACTAATCATGGAATAACTTTGCATCTGTCATACATCTGTCACATTTGTCTCGTGTGTAATGGAGCTATCCATGTCTAGGTATGCCACACCCATTTCTAGTAGGGATGAGGTTCGTGAGGATTTTCACAAACCGAACCAGTTCACGATACAGATGTCCGAACCACGAACTGGTTCACCAACTTTTTTAATATGCTATTGTATGCGAGAAATTACTCCTAACAGAAAATAACATTTAAAGACAGGTGGCTCTACTGGCTAAATGGTAGAAAAACACAAATGACAAGTTCTGACAACAAATGTTAGAAAATAATAAGATTCATATCCAGCTAAGTTCCGTTCTTGGCCATAATCGAAAATCACACTTAGAGGACATTCAGAGATTGCTTGTCTATTAGCGCGTTCACCGCCAAATCCCTGAAAAAGTAAATTCTTTATGATATAACTTACTCTGTTGAATATGTTGGAATTAATTTGACTGGAACAATAGTTCCTAGTCAAATTAAGTTCAAAATATTCAACAATTTTCCTGTATGGTTTTCCTAAAAATTGATATGGGAATTCATTGGTTAAAGGGTTAGCTTATGCATGGTTCATGAACCACACGAATCCCATGCAAGCGAACCGAACCATGGCTCTTCTTTCCTCGGTTTGCGATTTTCCGAACCAACTAATTCAAGATAAGCTCCCTCCACTCGTTTACCAATGTTGAAATCAATGTAATAATTTGAAACTTGTACCTGTACAGGCAAGCTGTTGCTATCCCAACAATGGTTCGCAGTCAAATTAGTTTCAAAATATTCAACAGAATCTTAATTAAATCGTAAATTTATCAGACATACAATTCATACACTAGTGGTGAACCTTTTCGATTTTCATTACAAAGGTATATGTCATTATGATTGTGACACCCACAAACTAGTGACATACTTGATTATAATGTCAGATATATGAGTGACAGAGCAGATTCCTCCATTATCAGTCTATAACACAAATATTAACAATATTTATATTCTACTGTATTAGTAATCATTCTCATCAAGTGGAATAGTCTCCTTTAAAAAACATGACTTAGTGGTAGTCATTGGTGCCTGAAGTAGCAACTACTTTCTGTTAAACTACCTTAAAATAATTAGTGGACATTTGCTTCTACGATGTAGTAAATATACTCTAATGCCTACAGGGTGAAAAGGGTTAACCCCTTAACACTCATATCAGCCAAAAATGGCTTCTACAGTGATCTTGGGAAACATCCATTTGCAGAATAAGAGAAGACTATTTTTGAAAATCTACAACTGAAATGACTGCCCAGTCATTTGTGGTAAATCTTCAAAAATAGTCGTCTCTTAGTCCGCAAATGGACATTTTCTATGAGAAAAATGAAATTTTCTTGAACAAATTTGAGGGCTAGTGTTAAACATGGCTAGATATTCTACGATGAACTGGTGCTATTAAGCAATGCTGTACATATATCATCATAGAAGGCAGGATGAAAGACACATGGGCTGGAAATTATATTTGGTCAATGTGGAGGCGATGGAGGATGATGACCAGTGTCCAGTGACTGTACATTAACACCAGGCATCGTACCTGATAATGAAGTAGTCTGACCAGCAAGCTGTAACGATGATTGTAGATTAGTACCAGAAGCTTTAGGCCCCGAGCTAGTATTGGAGGGATCCACAAGTGGAAGAGCGGACGATGGAGAGCTCGTGCTCATCACTGGAGGCTTCGTCGGTGACTCTTGCCGCATCGCCGGGGATTCTTGTCGCGTTATGGGCTTTGTTGGCGATTCTTGTCGAGTGGCAACACGGACTGGTGTCGCTCTCTGGTCTGTCACAGACTGTGGCAAACCTGGCATCAATCTGGGATCATAAACTTCCGATGAGGATCCTGCGGCAGTCATCATCGAGGGCATCACTATTGCTTTGTAAGCAGGTTCAGCTAGTGGAAGTACATTTTTCTCTGTTACTGTTGCACCTATTCCCGGGTGCTTCTCAGGAGATCCTCGGTAGAGATCAGTTTGATTGGTCAGTGAGTGCGAGCCTTGACTATAGACCCCTGCACCATGGAAACCGCTCACGTGAAGGCTTCCCATATCCACAGTTGATGGTGGTGGTGGAGGTAAGTGCAGAGAAGCAGATGCTAAGTTTGGAATGAATGGTTGGCCTGCAAACCATGGCGGATATTGGAGAAAGTATTTAAAGTCTTCCCGTGGCTGTTGAAATGCCATAAGTTGTTGATGTTGTGAAGGTAATTGTTGTGATGCTTGTGGTTGCTGTCTCTGGAATTGTTGACTGTGTGTACCTGGCTGTATCTGAAATTGTTGACTGTGTGTTGCTGGCTGTGTCTGGAATTGTTGACTGTGTGTTGCTGGCTGTGTCTGGAATTGTTGACTGTGTGTTGCTGGCTGTGTCTGGAATTGTTGACTATGTGTTGCTGACTGTATCTGGAATTGTTGACTATGTGTTGCTGGCTGTGTCTGGAATTGTTGACTATGTGTTGCTGGCTGTGTCTGGAATTGTTGACTATGTGTTGCTGGCTGTATCTGGAATAGTTGACTATGTGTTGGAGATTGTGTGGTAACTCCCGGTGTGGATGATGAACTCGACATCGAATCAGAGTTCGCTGTATTCACCTGTTCACTGTCAGTTTTCGCATTAACACTACATGCTATTGTTGGTCTATCACTACTGTAAACTAAAGCTGCAGCAGAAGCGGCTAGCACTGCCTGCGCCTGACTCGTATTGCTAGTAATTAGTTGTTCCTGGGATAGCAAATCAAGTTCAGCCATTCTCTGACTACCTACAAACAAAGGTTCAATTGAGCCATTTGTTGACGATAGTGAATCTTTCCTGGATAACTGACCATCATTCTGTTCTCCTCCAGTACTCGCTAAGCCTAAACTACTGGACATTCTGTATGCCGGAGTCGGACTGTTATTAGAACAATATAAGCGATAGTCATCTAAACTTGGGAGAGTGGTCAAGGCTAGAGTGTGTGGGTGAATGGGTGTTGCTTTCATAGCTGCAGTCATCAGGTCAGCTGGTAGAGGGCTCAGAAGTCCAGAGTGCAGATTGGTACCACTATTCGCCGCAGAAAAAATGGAATGGGGCGACAAAAGAGTAACACCTTTCCTCTTCTTGAACTCTTCAATTTCACGTTGTTGACGATAATACAAATCTTTCCGTTCACGTTCATGCCTGAAGAGGAAGACAAATATAAGAATTACTTCAGATGCAATATTAATACAAGCCACTCTTCAGTCCTCCTATTTTGTTTCCCTGTACTCTGAACCTCCTACGTCTGTATGATCTATGTGCTTTAGTCATAAAATCCTGCTGATGATTACTTGTGAAAACATTTCACTGTACTCCATTAGCTAACAACTTGCAAATACAGACCAGCTGCTAACCAAGAACATTTTAGCAAATTAACAACTGCGATGACGAGCCCAGACACAGTTACTTCAGTTTTAAGCTTCCTCAAATGTTCTTCTCCTTGTCTAAAAATGGACACTTATTCAGATGACTGGAGAAGCAATTTTGTCTGGTTCGAGCATTAAACTGTTAGCTACTAAATGGACAAGATTACTTCTGCAGTGATCTGAAGTCTTTAACGGTAAAGCAGAACACCTCCGTCCTTTACACTGGTCTTAACCCTATAACACTCAGATCGGTAAAAAAAACCCCGATTCTGCAGTGGTCTTGGGAAAGGGCCATCTGCAGACCAAGGGAAGACTATTTTTGAAAATTTACCACTGGAATGACTGGCTCAATAACTGAGCCAGTCATTCAAGTGGGAAATTCTCAAAAATAGTCTTCTCTTTGTCTGCAAATGGACATTTTCTGAGAAAATTGAAATTTTCTCGAACAAATTCAAGTGTTAAAGGGTTAAAAAAAGTCCATTTGCATGCCAAGATGATTTTCAAAATTTTGCCACAGGAATGATTGGATCGATAACCAAGCTATTCATTCTAGTGATAAATTCTCAAAAAATATTATTCCATTGGCCTGCAAATGAGTTGTTAACCGCACAATAATTTTGATTTTCGATGGCAGCCAAGCAATTTTACCAATCAAGTGTCTGTATAAAGGTAGAGTAGACTGGCATAATGTGGACATGTTCTTTCCAGGCAAGTTTGAAATTGATTGACCAGTTACTGCTGGCATAACCAGAAATCTGGTTGCGAAGCTCGACTTTACGACTTTGCACTGAACCATGAAGCTCGACTTCAAATATAAAATAGACATAGAAGGCTTATCAATACCCTTAACAAAGGACATGACCTTTGACCTTTTGTTCAAATTAACCTGCATATCTAGCGACGCGTGTAAGTCTTGAACATTAATTGGTGTGGTTAGAGGTAATGGCTGATAGATCTAGGAATTTACGATAACATACGATACGGCAACATGTCCATAAAAGGTTTCCAGTGAGTCAATACTATCACTTCGAACCTTTTTGATGGGAAGTTGTTTCTGTAACAAGAGGTCCACGGGGCCTTAGGGCTTCACGGTATTTAGGTATGATACCGAATACCGGTATCATACCCATACCGGTTGTCATACCGGAATGATATTTTCAATACCGAAATATCGAAATATTATAAAAAAAATTATTTGTAGAGTTTGCAATGATCATTTCGTCGTAAACAAAAACTGTCAAAATCCAACCCGGAAGTAATCACAACCGCCAAATCTCGCGCAAATCTCGCGAGATTTGAAAGTCATAAGTACATTTTATCGGCACTGAAAAGTAAAAATGCCGAAATATCTACAAATTTATCATGCCTTATTGTTATATCCATACCTGTTCAGTTCATATTATATTAATCCTTCATTGTGTAACGATTTTCTATGCCAATAAAGGTCATTTAACTATAAAATTTCAAAGTTTTTTTGCAACGCAATTTCCGATAAATGTCTGCCATTGTTCTTACAAAGGGTGATGATGACGCGTTTGAATTCATGCTCAAGAATAAATTAAAATAAACACAGCTCAGCCTCGTTCTGATTATCATTACGGGAATACTCCATCCACATTCCATTCTGATGACGCTATTGACGGCATTACAAGGTCGACACCTATTGTTAACTTTCGCTTTGCGCGTGGTGATCATACAATAAATCCTTGTCAAAACTAGAATTGAGAAAGAATGCTCATTCAAACCTGTATGTGTCCAGCGTTTATTGACTAATTTAACTAAGACTATTGATTGCCCGCCCTGGCCGCCTAACCCTTCGATATACAGTGGCAGAATTTTGAATGCATAATATGTAGTATATGATCAAATGATTATTTTGAAAAAAATTTCCTTCAAATTTGTTGTGCTGTTCTTGATAACAAATATCACTAAAATTATTTTGGAAAGTGTTTCAACTTTACTGATTTTTAAAATTTTTTTGTAAAGAAAACAAGAGTATAGGTCACACACTCTGATCACCGCGAAATCAATGGCCCTATTATTAGGCTATTAATCCATTCTATTCATACAAATTATTGATAAATTATTGATCGTCATGTGACCCAAGCTCAAGAAGACCTTTTTATAAATATAGCCGTCCTAGCCCATACTAGTATTAATGTTTTAAAATTAATTTCGGACGATTATATCTTTTCAACACTATGGAATTGATTCCTAAAGCCAAGGGAACGTCTCCCGTTTGGTTACATTTCGGATTTATAGCAGGCGATGACGGTAAATAAAGCAACTGATGAAGAAAAGCCAGTGTGTAAATTGTGTAAAGAGTCTGTGTGCGCCAGAGGTGGTAACACCTCTAATTTACGATTTCATTTACGCAAGTATCATCCGCAAGCATTTTTGCAACTGACGTTCACGCCTGGTAAACGAAAGAGTGACGATTTAACCCTTGATGACGAGACAGAGACAACGCCGCGAAAGCAGCAGAAGATAAGTGAGTCATTCTGTAAAGGAACGATCTACGAGAAATCGCGTCCACGACACAAACGCCTGACTGAAGCAGTGACGCGATACTTAGCCGGAGGTATGATTCCTATATACACAGTAGACAACGATCACTTCATTAACATGCTCTCACAGTTTGACAGCCGGTACAAATTGCCTGGTCATAATTACTTTGGCGATACTGCGATTCCGCAGTTCTATATTGAGGTGCGCAATAAGATCGTCGATGAACTGAAATGTGCAGACTACTTTGCTACTACCACGGATCTTTGGTCATCAGAAAATATGGTGCCGTATCTTGGCCTGACCGTCCATTTCATCGATAGGACGTGGACCCTACAGGCTCGTGTGTTAGAAACATTGTATTTTCCAAATGACCATACGGCAGATAACATCGGACAAACTTTGACAGAATGTTTTGCAAACTGGGGACTTAGCGCTGACAAGCATGTGTGCATGACGACGGATAACGGCAGCAACATAAAAAAGGCTCTACGAGATCTGGATTGGATTAACCTGTCATGCTTTGGCCACAATTTGCATCTAGCAGTAAATGGTGCAATGAACGATAAGCGTATATCGAGAACGTTAGGTGTATGCCGTACGATTGTGTCGACATTCTCTACCAGCTGGAAGAAGCGACGCGAGCTCAAGGAGGCGCAGGAAACCCTTGGATTGCCAAAGCATCAGCTGATTACAGTAAGTTTGTTCTCTATATATTGTAGTTTACATATAGTAGGCCTACATGTACTCTTGCTGAATATTTGCAGTGATAGTTTAACTGAATCATTATAATAGTTTTCAGTAAAATAATTATTCAAATATTCAGCAGAATTCATCTATTATGTGTGTTTGGGATGAAAATGGTTGATCAGTCAAGCACAGTATGTGGTGTATTATTTCTATAGTAGGCCAGTAGTTGTTGCCTTAGTAACGCTTGACCGCTTAGCCGGCAAGATGACTATGATGAGGACATTGACCCATTTAATTCAGTTAGAATTAGATATGTCATCCTAAATTGTTCATTTGCAAGCCCTAAGATAAAATTATTTTTTGAAAATTTACTGCTGGAATGACTTGCTAAGTTACTATGATGAGGACATTGACCCATTTTATTCTGTTAGAATTAGATATGTTATCCTAAATTGTTCATTTGCAAGCCCTAAGATAAAATTATTTTTTGAAAATTTACCGCTGGAATGACTGGCTAAGTTACTATGATATGGACATTGACTAAATTGTTCATTTGCAAGCCCTAAGATGAATATGTCTTAATCTTATCTATTCACAGGATTGTGCCACTAGATGGGGAGCCAAGTTTGCCATGATGAAGAGGATAGTTGAGCAGGAGCCAGCCATTACCAGAGTATTAAATTTAGATCGGAAGACTAAACAACTAGCCCCTACTTGGCAGGATTCCCATGTTTTGGAAGCAGTGTGTAGTGCCCTAGAAAGTGTAGGAGACTTTACCGATATTTTGTCACAGGAGAAATATGTTAGTGTATTTTCATTGAAACCTCTGCTTAACGTCATCAATGTCAATGTTCTCAATCTGCCAACAGAGGATGATGTAATTGTTCATGACTTGACAACCGAGATGCGAGATTCGATAAAGAAATCTCTGTCAAAACGTTACAATGACGATAAAATTAATGAACTTCTATGTGTGGCAACCTTTCTTGATCCTAAGTTCAAGAATCAATATCTGACCGAGGAGGAGTACCACACTGTGAAGGAGAAAATTTGTATGGATGTATCACTACATGTCAAGCCTGTGTCTATCAGTAACGATGTCCATGTTAAACACACACCAGCTAAGAAAACCTTAGCAAGTTTGTTTGTCAAAACCAAGAAATCAAGTGACAATCAATGTAGCTCAGTAGACACTCTCCCAGTAGATAGTGAACTTGTATTGTATTTAGGTGCCCCTGAACCAGACCAAGACTCTAATCCACTAGACTGGTGGAAAATTCATGAAAAGAGCTATCCGACCGTAGCCAACTTTGCTAAGAAGTATCTTTGTGTGACTGCCACAAGCTGTCCCTCAGAACGACTCTTTAGCAAAGCAGGCCAGATTGTTAACCCCAAACGTGCTTGCTTAAAACCTGATAAGGTCAACATGCTATCTTTTCTGGCAGGAAATATGTCAAACTTTGTAAAACAATAATGCTGTAGCAGTGAGAATTATCCATTTGCAGACCAAATGAAAACTATTTTTGAACATTTTTTACTAGAATGACTGGCTAGATAACCGAGCCAGTCATTCCAGTGGGAAATTTTCAAAATAAGTTTTCACTTGGTGTGCAAATGCATTATTTGCAATTAACTCTACACCTAAGAACCATAAGAGACCTATTGTTGTACTCGTGACCCCCGTGTTTTGTATTCTTAAGTGCTAAAATCACACATTTAGATTAGTAAACATAGTGCTCTCGAGTGAATAGGCCTAGCAAAAACTATTGAAAAGAGTTATCCCTGGAATGACTGGCTTGATAGCCGAGTCAGTCATTCCAACGATACATTTTCAAAAAAAGTTTATCATTTGATTATATTGTTGATTTGTTTTAAATATTTGGAATAAAATTTACATTTAATATTTGTGGCTCGCTGTTATTTCTGCTGACTAATGGTAGCTGTCAATCATTCACCCCTTATCAAGTGCGCGTAAACATTCTGCGCACTTTACGGGGTCACTTCCGGCTTGCACATATTTTACGTGAGTCAACATTTTATGAACTAATATCGCGAGTGCTTCCAAAATACACAAGTAACGCGATTTATATTGTTATCTTTGTATATAGATGATAATAAAAATAGTGCCGCTTGTTCATTTATGGAAACAAATTCGAACCGAGAATAGTATTTAATGTCCGAGCATGGTGTCATATGTATGTCGTTCAAACACTAATACGTTATACGACAACGATGATTTGGGGGTGGGGAAATAACAACAAAACACATGTTTTATGTAGAATATACAAATGCTATGGCGCCCAAAGTACCCCCTACAACATCATTCAATGCACATATGAGTAATACCGGTATGAAAGGTATACCGGTATTGAAATTGATACCATAACCGGTTTTCATTTTTCCAATACCGTGAAGCCCTACGGGGCCTGTATCGCTCACCTGGACCATAGGCATTTCAACTAGAATGCTCTTTATCAACAAGATGGCCACCAAACCGTTTATCCGACCGTTTCGAAAATTGCAAATTTGAGATCAGAATACCCAAAAACACATAAAATCAATTTCGGCCTCAAAAGCCATCAAATAAAAAAATCCAGTATGGATGCCAAACATGCTATATTTTGATTGGCCCATGGTGTCCAGGTTTTTTGACGGATCAACTTCCATTACACAAACTTTAATGGCCCTTGGTCCCTAATCATATCGTCCACATTTCGTCACGATCCCTTCAGCGGTTCTGGAGAAGTCGTTTTCGCTACAACTAGGTCAACCAAGATGGCCGCCAAATCATTTGACAAATCAAGTTCCCTTGAACAAACTTAGTTCAGCTCTTGCCCTAAATCATATTTCATCAGGTTGGCATCTATCCCATAAGCGGTTTCGGAGATTTTTAGACGTTTCTAAAAATCGGCCAAAATCCAAGATGGCCACCGGCCCAATCGGCTTCGTTTGAACAAAGTTGAATCTCTACACTCTAAAGATGTTTCCTGACAAATATAATTGAAATCGGCCAGGTAGTTCTCGAGAAAACATTAAAAATCTCCCATTGCTTTAGTATGGGAGCTTTTGGCGGGAAAATGATCCAAGATGGCCACCAAACCGTTTATCTGAGCACTTGCCCTAAATCATATTTCATGAGGTTTGCATCAATCTCCCAAGCGGTTTCGGAGATTTTTAGACGTTTCTAAAAATTGGCCAAAATCCAAGATGGCCGGGAAAATGATCCAAGATGGGCACCAAACCATTTATGAGTTTAAAAAATTTCATGCTATATTTTGATTGGCCCACGGCGGCCATGTTTTTTGATGGATCAACTTCTCTTGAACAAACTTTAATGGCCCTTAGGCACTAATCATATCTGCCAAATTTCGGCCCGATCCTTTCAGCGGTTCTGGAGAAGTAATTTTCGCTACAACTAGGTCAACCAAGATGGCCGCAAAACTATTTGACCAATTAATTTCCCTTGAACTTGCTTTAGTATGGGAGCTTTTGATGGGAAAACGATCCAAGATGGCTGCCAAACCGTTTATCGGACAGTTTCGAAAATTGCAAATTTGTGATCAGAATACCGCAAAACACATACAAAACCAATTTCGGCCTCAAAATCTCTCAAACAAAAAAATTCAATATGGCCGCCAAACACGCTATATTTTGATTGGCCCACAGCGACCATGATTTTTGACGGATCAACTTCTCTTGAACAAACTTTAATGACCCTTAGGCCCTAGTCTTTAGATTTTTAGACATTTCCAAAAATCAGCCTAAATCGAAGATGGCCGCTGGCCAAATTGGCCGATCGGGTTCATTTGAACAAACTTGGATTACTATGCCCGAAGGATGCTTCCTGCCAAATATAATTGAAATCGGCCCAGTGGTTCTTGAGAAGTCGTTTAAAGGAAAAGTTGATGGACGGATGACGGACACACGATGGACGATCGCCATGGCATAAGCTCACTTGGCCTTTCAGGTGATGTGAGCTAATAAGTAGCGACTCATACGTCGGTTGCGTAATGCACGGCCCAATAAGTTGATTCCAACAAAGTGTTTCTTTGCGCTCTAAAGTGGTCTTAAATGTTTCTCTAATTGCTGGGTCTATGGCTGATGCATCGGGTTCCTATCCTGACCATTCAATGAGTCTTCGCTGCACCTGTTTAATTTTTAAAGAAATCCACTAATTTGATTGGTCGGTTGAAATTAGTAATTTTCATGATACTGTTATCCCAAAGTTCATCTAAGCCAGATTTAGGTTTCGGTGTTGGAACAAAATTAAGACCACATGACAACAGCAAAATGGTGGCGGTGGTAGCATTAGCAAAAGGGCATCGCGCTCACCTGGACCATTGTTATTTAAACCACACAAGTTTTGTTGAAATCGGGATATTGATTGACGGAGTACCGTTTTTAAATCGTTCCGGAAAATTTTCAGAAAATCAGAGATTGGTGCGAAAACATTGACAAAATCAAAATTCTGAATAGAGTTTCTAGAGGCTATGACAATAGGAACCTTCCAGTCAAATTTGGTTGAAATTGCCCAAGCGATTAATGAGGAGTAACATTTTATACGAATTCCCATTTTCAGAAAACCCAAGCCACTCTCAAAATCAAGCGGTCAAAATTCTGAATACATGTTTTGGCCTAGGGTTCTTCCAGCTGAGTTTGGTTGAAATCGGCCAAGCGGTTAATGAGTAGCCCGTTACCTGATTTCCCAAAATGTTCCAAAAATCCAAGATGGCTGCCGGAAAAATTGACCAATTAAAATTCTGGATGCAACTTCTGAAGCCTACTGCCCTAGGCTCGTTCCAGCCAGTGTGGTCGAAATCGCCCAAGTAGTTAATGAGAAAACAAATATTCAGTCAGTTTTCGGAAAGATCAAGATGGCCACAGGACAAATTGACCAATCAAAATTATGTATAAAAGCGCTGCAGTATACCACTTTAGGGTCCTCACAGCCGAGTTTGCTTGAACTGGTTCAAGCCGTTAATGAGTAGTAGTCTTTTAACAGATTTCCAGAAAATCTAAGATGGCCAATTAGTTTGTCTGTATCGTCACTTTGAAATTGAAATGCTGCGGATTCAAGTGGCAAAATCAATTCAAACACGTATACAAAGTAATCGGAGCTTAGCTAGAAATGGGTGGAGCAGAGCTATAAATAAATCAGTCTATTCTCGCAATGGACCTTTCCATTTTTAGCTATGCCCCGCCCATCACTAGCTAAGCTCCACCAACACCTCGCCATGTTGGGATTGATCGATCCCCGAATGCCCTAGCTATCGATTTCCTGAAAACTATACAGGGAAGCTGTTGAATATTTTGTAACTAATTAGACTGGGTGCTGTTGCTGCCATAGGCAGCAACAGCGGCCAGTCAAATTAGTTTCAAAATATTCAACAGAATATTTATTAAATAGTAAAGGCAAACAATTTGTACAGCAGCCCATAGACCGTCATCAAATATGCGTTCGTGACGTACTTATTGAGGTCATTCATTATGATGTCATTGTACACACCACGCAGTTCATTATGACGTCATATGTGGGTACTCTGGAAAGGTGAATTGCTATACACTGACCTGACAAGAAGTTCAATGTACACCGGGTCTCGCTCAATGACATATACTTCACTATGGTGCTGTTGCTGCCACTGGTTATCATGACCCTAAAAACAGTGAATGGAACACAAACATTAGCAAAAATGCACTTCTAAATAAACATTCAATGATCAACACTGGTACAGAAAATTTTCATTAACCCTTTAACCCTTGAATTTGTTCAAGAAAATTTTAATTTTCTCATAGAACATGTCCATTTGCAGACCAAGTTAAGACTATTTTTGAAAATCTACCATTGGAATGACTGGCTCAGTTATGGAGCCAATCATTCAAGCAGTAAATTAAAAAAAATAGTCTTCTCATGGTCTGTAAATGAAGTTATCAAACCAACAGCAGAAGTCGTTTTTGTTGATATGAGTGTTAAAAGGGTTAACGAAAGTACATTTGCAGGCCAGGCAAAGATTATTTCTTTCTTATTTACTAGTACTGAAATGACAGGTTTGGTTATTTAGCCAGCCATTCCAGTATAAGCGGCCGCTTACTTGAGGAGCACTTACCAAACAATAGGCCCAAGGGCTCATCTGGACCATTGTTATTGAAACCACAAGTTTTGTTGAAATCGGGATATTGATTGACGGAGTACTGTTTTTAAATTGTTCCGGAAAACTTTCAGAAAATCAGATTGCTGCCAAAACATTGACCTATCAAAATTCTGAATAGAATTTCTAGAGGCTATGGCAATAGGATCCTACCAGTCAAATTTCGTTGAAATTGCCCAAGCAATTAATGAGGAATAACATTTTATACGAATTCCCATTTTCAAAAATAGTCTTCTCTTGGTCTGCAAAGAACATTTCTCAAAGCCACAGCAGAAGTTATTTTTGGCTGATACGAGTGTTTAAAGTTCTCATCTATTCTTAAGAGATACATATCCTAGTTAAATTTATGACTATTTGTTAATTTATGGGGACTTTAACTAGAACAGTAGCCGCCATTTTAGACTGATATTTGCTGGCGCCATTATTTCAGACTATTGTCTTCGCCGGTGAGCAATTGTTCATATAAAACCATTCTCGTACCGCTAATGCTAGTCATTCTTCTGGTGGCTTTCAAGGCGTGCGCATAGATGTGCATAGCATAGTTCAATACTGGTTGTGTATATTTCCTATGGTGCAAGTGACAACAAATACATTTATAAACAGGTTTACTGAAAACGGCTGCTGCCTATAGCAGCAACAACTTTCCATCAAATTGTTGTCAATACAATCAGCTGATAATACAATTGTCATTAGATAAAGATTTGATAACAATTTGGCTGAAAATCGTTGACGCAACAACTTTCAATCAAATTGTTCTCAAAATAATCAGCAGTGTAGTCAACGTTGCACGACTTGCTGAAGATATTTCGCGCAACTTTATTGACAATCATTTCTTACACAGGCAGCAACAGCGTTGTCAAATTTTTCTTAGAATAATCAGCGGACTTCCTGTTTTGTTTGCGAGCAAGTGCATACACAATTAGTTAGGCTTATAGAGGCCGATTTCAGAGTGAAATATGTTCAAAAAGATCAAGCAGTCAACCAGCTCATGCACGATCGCCTCTGACATGCCTCCCGTGAATAGAATAATACGCTTACCTCCTGATTGACAATGAAATGAACATAATTTTCGAGCATATCTGAGACTGGGTCTTGATTCCGTATACCATATAGGCCTAACTTATTGTGTAGGCATTTGTTAGCTAACAAAATAAAAAGCTCGCTGATTATTCTAATAAAAATTTGACAACGCTGTTGCTGCCTGAGTAAGAAATGATTGTCAATAAAGTTGCGCGAAATATCTTCAGCAGGTCTTGCAACATTGACTGCCCTGCTGATTATTTTGAGAACAATTTGATTGTTTCATCAACGATGTTCAGCCAAATTGTTATCAAACCTTTGCCTAGTGACAATTGTATTATCAGCTGATTATTTTGACAACAATTTGACGGAAAGCTGTTGCTACTATAGGCAGCAACAGCATTCAGTAACTTGTTTATTTGTTTTTATTTGCACCATAGGAAATATAGAACTAGTATTGTACTATGCTATGTTTAGTACGCGCTCACCTTGAAAGCCAGCAAAAGAATGACCAGCATTAGCGTTACGAGAATAGTTTTATATGAACAATAGCTCACCAGCGAAGATAATAGTCTGAAATAATGGCGCCCGCAAATATCTATCTAAAATGGCGGCCATAAAGTAACAAATAGTCCTAAATTTACCTAGGATATGTATCTTTTAAGAATAGATGAGAACTTTAAGGGTTAATGAAAGTACATTTGCAGGCCAGGCAAAGACTATTTGTTATTTACTAGTACTGACTACTGACACGACAGGTTTGGTTATTGTGCCAGCCATTCCAGTATAGTCACCTTGAAAAAAATATAATTTTCTTGCCATGCAAATGGATATTTCTCAAGACCACTACAGCTCTGTTTGGTAAGCTTGACCATTAAAAGGTTAAACAATTATACCATGAAATTTTAGGTCAAACACGTTAGAAAATAATCACAATGACGGACATTATCTGATACAACCGTAATCCGTAATCAATGTGGAAGAGAAATCATGAATTAGTTATGTAGTATATTATGTCTGGTACATATATAATATATATATATATATATATATATATATATATATCAATCAACTACATCATACATGTGAATTGCGACGGTAAAATGATAAAATGTCTGGCATTCTTTGCCGAAGAAATCTGACGGTGTAATTTAATTAAAATCTCATTCTCACAGCAATTTTTATAAATCTATAAGGAACCTTAAACTGATTGGAATGGTTTGCTCAAGGTAGTCTTTCATTCGCAAACGAATGACTTATTGAAATTTGTGGACTCTCTGATCTAGTAGTCCTCTCTCTGAACCCTTTGATGATGTTGCAAATCGTCCGAGCCTAAACTTTAAGTCAAACTAGTTTCAAACATTCGAGATTTATACTAGCATGTACCCTCTTATACTAATGAGTCCGCTAAAAGACCAGTACATAGTAATGATTAATCTAAGCATTGCCTGTGAGATAAATACACAACACAAACCTTATAGTTCACAGGTGCTGCGGCATGCTGCACAGGATTTGACAACAACACTGGCGATGTCTGCACAGTAGAGTCCACACACACTAGCTTAGGAAAGGATAGTGGCAGTAAGGAAGGAGAACAAGGTATTTTAATTGTGGAGGCACCCGTTGGCAAATCAGAGGTTAGCGGCATGGTGGTGGCAGGCATCAGCGAGCCAGAGGTTAGTGGCATGGTGGTGGCAGGCATCAGCGAGCCAGAGGTTAGTGGCATCATTGAGGTGGGTGCGAGAAAACCATATGGCAACTGTGCTGATGAGTAGGCAGGGCTAGCTTTCTCATGTGTTGTGCTACATAGATTAGATGCAAGAGTTTTGCTTTTGTCAGCAAAGGGTTTAACGAATTCATCATCATCATTATCATTGTAATCTTCATCTATGTTGCTCAAATTTTGTCGAGAACCTCCCAGACTCCTACAGTAAAACTTGACATTATTACTGTAAGCATTCATTTCCCTGACACCACCACCTGATTCTAGTGAGACTAGAGAACAGTTTTTATCAGCGACAAGGTCATAGGAACATGCATCACACGAGTGTCTACGACCAAGTCTATCTGTACAACAACCACATGCTTCCTCCACCAACTTACTACCGGTACATTCTGCTACAGAAACTATATTTTGTGGACGAAATGATGGGCTTATAGAGGTAATATCATTTGTACTGCGAGTGATATTGGTGTTAGCTAGTCTAAGATCAGACATATCAGTATGACTAATCCTCTCAAGGTTAGCACAGTCAGAGGCGCTGTAGCTGTGAACCAAATGGTGATTAGTAGAGCTAAAATTAATATTACTAGAGGTAGAATTTACATTAGTAGAGATAGTATTGATATTAGTAGAGTTAGTATTACTGTTAGTAGAGCTTAAATTGACATTAGTATCATTATAAGCAGCTATGCGGTTATTAGTTGCAATTCCACTACTCACTTCAACCGGTGATTGAGCGGCAATTGTTACTGTGAGTGCACCATTAGTCATACTAGTATGAGAGCTATCGATCCCTGCAGGTGTGTTCGGACAAGAACCACCCTCTTTTCGCGGTGTTGTCGCTGTTGATGACGACGATTGTGAACTGTTTTGTGTCACTGATGCTTCTAATGTTAATGATTCCGATGATACCGGAGACGAGGTGACACTTGATAGCTCTGCGAGAGGAGGGACAACTGTGGATTGTTGCTGCTGACTGATGTCATCTCGAAGGGTGGTCACTTGAAATCGACCTTTCACCTTCTGGCTGACACTGGGAGGACCCGATGGACAAGTTCCGCTGAAGTCTGTTAAGAAAGACAATGAATCTGTGCTGGATATGCTGTCTAAATTGGAGGAACCTGTGCTCCCGATGGTATGATACAGAGATGATGTCTCAACCTTTAATGTGTCCAGATTCTTCAATAATGACGATGATGAAGCAACATGATCATCATTGATAGTCCTACGATCACTTGATAACGGATCATCTTTCACCGCACTAATAGTAAAGCGTGATTTCTGTGTGCTGCCAGCAGCGCATTGATTATCGTTCGCAATAGTAGCACTATCACTCTCTGAACCTGTATCGGTAACACTGCTTGACACACCTGTGGCTATAGCAGTTGCAATATCCTCATTACTACCCTTCACCACCTCCCCAAGCACCATGGCCTGTTGACTTAAAGCAGTGACACCTGCAGTGGTGGATAGATTTGCCTGACTCGCAGTATTTGGTATTGAGGCAGCACCTGGCTCCTTTTTACGATGAAGTTTTTCAATCAAAGCTTGTTCTAAATTTGCTAGTGAGGCTTTGCTGTCACTTCCTTTCTTCGCTGACGGTGTCTGTGGTAGAATTTCTGATACAGGTATCTGTAGCATGCTCACAGATCCATCAAGGCTAGACACAGGGACGGGCTTATTTGGATCTAGACTACTAAACATGGAAACAGCTTGGAAAGGAATATCAAAGTTTGGTGTATGTTGCTTAGATACTGGCAAAGACACAGACATTGACTCTCCAAATTCCTTATTTCTCCTGTGTAGCACAGGTGATTGTGGCTGACTGCCATGCTCTAGTTGAATCTTGTCAGTAACTAATGATTTTGGTACAAATGGAGGAGGCATGCTGGTTGGGAGAGTGGCACCTCCATGATACAACTGTGAAGCTTGATATAACTGTTGCAGTCTCTGTAGATCGGAGGGGGAACGTGTCAAAGTACTTGTTATTGGGGGCTGTTGTTGCTGCTGCTGTGCCATGTGGTAATATGAAGCTGCATTTTGATACTGGTCATGCAGAGCACTAGCATCTGGAGGAAAGCACATCATTCCTTGTGACGGCTGCTGCGGCTGTTGTTGCACCATTTGTGCTAACTGCATCTGAAATATATATGGATTTATGTGACTGCTGCTGCCATAAAGCGGTGGCGGTGGATATGCCATATAATTGTGCATCGGACCACCTGCTCCTGTTAGATCTAAACCTGATGGATTATTAGCAGGATGTTGAAGAAAAGATTGTCCTATTAAGTCTTGATAGTACGGATGTAATTGTTGCTGCTGGTAGAATAATGTTGGCAGCGCACTAATGTGTGGCTGCGTTTGATTCCCCATTACAGCATTGACTGTGCCCCCAGCAACTCTTGCATCCATCACTGGTGTATGTAGCATAGAACCACCTGCTATTGATGTGTTAAGACTATTGTCTGTGGCTGCTATAGAATCAGGAGGAGTGACATCAAATTGCGCTGAAGTTGCTGCTACAGCACTGGCTTTCTGTGACGTGGTCAACTGAGACAACTTCTCCTGAAGACTATTCAGATCTAACGCAACACCAGGTGGCACAGACTGCGTGGAACGTATTCCATGTCTTTCCAACTCTGCACTGAAATCAGATGCTGACATGACAGTGTTCATATTTGATGCAGATGCGCTGTGAGATTCAGTAGGGGGCTCAGAGTGTGAATGTACTACTGCAGAATTATCTGTGAGCGACGCAACACTATCAGCAGCTTTTCTCGGTGTCGGTAGCTTTGACGGACTCGCAGAGTTCTCATGCATGTCTGATTCTTCATCAACAGCCTTACTGATATCTAAACTGTGCTGTCCTTCCAAAACCTTATTTACAATAAATTTCTTTGTGCGACTGTGTACGACAATTTGCTGCACATCGCCATCAGATGATGACACAACCTGGCGCTGAACGTCTGATATTCCTGTGGCCTCGTTGTCTTCACTCGGTTTGATCTTCTCAGTCTCGCCGTGAATGCCAGGATCCATAACATGCGTGAAGCTCAGTTTCTGGAATAACAATAATAGATAATACAATCAACAAGAATTCTGCGGAATTAATTGTCTCACCTGTCTCCAGTTTGTCACATTGGCATTGACCTTTGACCTAGTGACTCAAAAAAGCATCTGCTTTTGTTTCTACGAGAATTGTTAATACTTACCAGATGTACTATTATGATAATGCCTATTATCTAGTCTAGCTCAAAATAAACAATTAAAAATCTGCACTCTCTTGGTCCTGCCCATCCTGTGTCCGGGAATTACCATAGCCGCAGGTACCGAGTCAATTTCCAATCAGTCAGATTCGTCTTATATTTGCCTTGACAAACAGCGAAAGCAGTTCAGTCTCACCTCAGCGGGGCAGCTGAGGCAGGGCCATAGTACATCTGGTAAGTATTAAGAATTCTCGTAGAAACAAAAGTGGATGCTTTTTTGATTCCACTTCGAATAATACTTACCAGATGTACTATTATGATAAACTCCGGATTTCGACAGCCAAGAAATACCGGTGGGTAGAGGTGAGGCTCGAACCAGCACTCATCTACCATTCAACAGAGAAGGTTGTGAAGAGACTAGAACCCTGACATACGCTTGGGTTCTGCCATCTGACTCATAGAGTGCTAAACTTCCATGGTCTAGACTGCGCTCCCCACACCCCCCCCCCCCCACCTCATTTGTCCGCACAAATTCCAGAGGGCTGTCAAAACTGGGAGCAACACCCACCAGACCCGTGTCAGCCCCAAGTCTCAGCTAGGGCAGTCCAGTAGAGTGCAAAAAAACTCAGTATATCGATTAGATTTTCAAATTGGAATGAGTCTAATGTCTGCAAAAGAATAAGATGTTCTTGTCCAGACTATTTACTTAGATAGTCTGGTATTTCGACTATAAGTAAACTTAAAATTAGTCACTTAATTAATGTAAACACTCACCATTTTGAGTGCTTGGTCTTTCTAGTTCATCACAGGAGCTCGGCCCAATCCACGGTCGTTCTCGGGTCATGTGCATGGCCATTGTTCAGTGCAAGTGGAAGAACTTGTGATGCGTGCGAAATAGTGGTCGGATGTGGCTTAGTTCAGATTCAGTAAATTGGCGACGGCTACCGGATTAAGTGTGCTGGAGATGTCACGAAGGTAGAAATCAGTGAATGACGACTCGGCATGCCATTGCGCTACAGACATCACCTCCTCTAATGAGACACCCTTATAAAGGGCCGATGATGCTGCTAGTGCTCGGACCTGATGGGCATTCGCATGATCAATCTGCTTTTTTGTGCGACATCTGAATAGCATCGACTATCCAATGAGAAATAGTATCTTTCGAGGCGCGCAAATGAGGAGCTTTGAGACATAACCACAGAGATTTCGGATCATCTCTCCACTCCTCAGTGCGTTTATAATACATTTTCAGACATCTGACAGGACACCAAGCAGAAGAGTTTGGGTCATGTCTAATTAAACTTGGCAAATTGATCGGCTGTCCTGGATATTTAAGTGACTGATTCTTTGCCAGGAAACAAAGACGTGGAAGTAGTCTCAAACCTTCACCCGTGATGACAAAACAGTCTTGTTCGGCAGAAAGCGCATGTATTTCGCTTCTCCTTCTCGCCGACGCTGCTGCAACCAAGAAAACTGATTTAATAGTTAACAGTTTAATATCTATAGATCTAATCGGTTCAAAGGGAGCATGCCCTAAAACCTGTAGAACAAGAGATCGATTCCATGCTGGGATAGGTATTGGCTGTCTAGGTCGCAGATTGCTCATTCCTTTAATAACTTCATTTAAAGTGTCATTCTCCACTCCTTCAATGGCCAGACTGGGAATGACTGAAGCTAATGCAGACTTATATGCTGCTAGGGTTGAAGGTACAAGTTTGTCAACTTCATATAAATGACATAAAATCTGCTACGTGTTGAACAGATGCAGAAAAGGGATCAATATCTCTTCCCTTACACCACTCTGCAAATTTGTTGATTCTATAATTATATGTTTTAGTGGTTGACCCTCTTCTGGCTGAAGCAACAAACTTCGCTGCTTGCTCAGAAAAGCCACCCTTAATTGCACGCTGCTTGATAACATCTGTGCAGTCAATTTGAGCATTTCTGGTCAGTCGTGGAAATACAGACCCCTGTTCTGAGAGATTAGATCTCTTCTGTCTGGAAGAGGGATTGGATTGCAGACCAAAAGGTCTAGCAGATCCATAAACCATGATCGGCCTGGCCAATAAGGGCCGATCAGTAGTACTTGGCAAATACCCTCTCTTATCTTTGCCAGAACTTTTGGGATGAGAATCGTTGGAGGATACGCATACGCGTACATTCCCTTCCAACCTATCGCCAGTGCGTCTACGGCTAGAGCTAGCGGGTCCGGATTCGGTGACACGTATGTGACCATCTTTGCGTTCTGTTTCATCGCAAACAGGTCCACATTTGGCTTGCCCCAATGATTGAATAGAACCTCCGCTACCGATTGGTTGAGCTGCCATTCCGTCGGACGACAAACCGTCCTTCGACTGAGAGCATCTGCTAAGATGTTCAGTCTTCCTGGAATGTGTGCTGCCCGAAGAATAACATTCCTCTCTTGGCACCTCAGCAGGTTCCAAATCATCATACACAACTCTGGTGATCTCGTCACGCCTTGGCGGTTTAAATAAGACACCACTGTTGAGTTGTCTGTCCTTACTAAGACAATCTTGTCTCGGATTAAGCTCTCGGATTTTCGAAGTGCTAATGTCACTGCTAATAATTCGAGAACATTGATATGTTTCTGCGCATTGGTCCGATCCCATTCCCCTGACACTGACTGATCGTCCAATACCGCTCCCCAACCTGTCATTGATGCATCTGTGAAGATGGACATCTGTGGTTGAGGAGGTTGTAGAGGAACACCTCGCAGGAGATTATGTTCTGATAACCGCCACTGAAGGTGGAATATCAATGGTTCTTTTACTGGAATTCTCAGAGATAACGGATCCGTTCTCCGAGACCAGAATGACATTAGATACATCTGAATCAGCCTGTGCCCGAGTGCCGCATAAGGAACCACTTTCTCCAGAGACACTAGTAAACCCAGTATCCTGAGAAATTGGCGCGCCGTCAGAAAAGCTCCTAGAGCTCCTACTGCAATCAAACTCTTGACTCTGCTCTCCGCCGGAAAAGCTACGCTGTCTCTGAGGTAGAAAAATATTCCCAGATAAACAAACTCCTGGGATGGAGTCAGTTCTGATTTCTCTAGATTCACAATCCATCCTAGATCCTTTAGTAAGGCTAGGACTACCTGAAGATTGTTGCGCAGTGACTGGATTCCCCGCCTTCAGCAGCCAGTCGTCTATGTAAGTATGAACAGCTATGTTTCTCCTGCGAAGATAAGAAGTCATGGCGAGAACCACTTTGGTGAAGAACCTCGGTGCTGTGGTCAGGCCGAATGGAAGCGCATTGAATTCCCAAACATTGTCTTGGAATGTAAAGCAAAGGTAGTTCTGAAAAGGAATTGACATTGGAATATAAAAATATGCATACTTCAGATCTATCGACACTGCCCACATGCCTTTTCTCAGCCCTGTCATCACCGCTGCTACAGTCTCCATCTGAAACTTTGGAGAAAGAATAAATTTGTTCAACAGTTTGAGATTGAGAATTGGTCTCCAACCTCTGGTACGTTTCGGAACGAGGAACATCATCGAATAGAAGCCTAGGGAGGGTTGATTGCGGACTAGATGAATCGCGTTCTTCCGCTGAAGAGCTTCAATTTCTGAGCAAATGGCATCTAGACGATCGGATTCCCTTGGAACGGGAGTCCACACTGGCACACTGGAGTCGATGTTAACGGAACTAACGATTGACGGATGAGCCAGTCCGGTTCGTAGCTGTTTCTTAACCACTGACAGACTAAACAATCTCGCATGACCCGTTCCCATTGGCTTGAGAACAATTGAAATCTGCACACAGCTGGCGGTCGATATTGCACGATAAGACGCTAAATTGCTTGGGTGAAGATTCTCGACTCTCTTCGTTCCTGACGTCACCGGAACTGATTCCGCCGGAAACCCGTCAGGACCGACCTCCACGGCCGCCCCGCGGTTTCTTGGAATATGACGGCCCGGGATCACCGCCATGACTATCTTTATGATAACCGCCTTATTAGAGGACTTGTGAGGACGAACAGCCAGGTCCCTGCAATCCGGATGCCCATCTGCTGTTTGTAGGACTGCCCCGGCTGTGTCCTCTTAGTCGATTTCCACGACTTGCCGACTACTTCCTGCTCAGCGACCATTGACGCGACCTTGGATAAAGCTTGCCGTGCCGAGCCGCCGAACAAGCCTGGACCAATGAAAGGCGCAGAAGATAACACAGCCCTCATCTCAGGTCCTGGTTCTACAACTCCGCCAATGATCTGGTGATCACCCTGGACAGGCAATCCTGGGACAAGCGCATGGTGTCCCGGACAACTCCGGGAGCAGCCTCTGGCACTTCTCCACCTTCCGCCACGCAGGTCAGCATACCCTGTAGGACGGTACATCCGTGCAAGAGCGCAGCCATGGCTGCATCCTCAATGAGCATTAACTCATTAAAAGGATCCTTATTGGCCTGGGAAACTAAGGGACGAGAACGCCCCTTCGATTTGCCAGCCAACAGCCTATTCACCGCCTCTCGCTCCCCGACGGAAAGCCGTGGAACCCGGGCATACTGATGGTAGGCCTGCTCCGGAAAATGGACCCTACTACTTAACCCCTTCAGGGCCTTGGGCAATGCATAATCTGGCTGAACCAGACGATACGCCACAACCTCCAACATGTCGGAAGTCTGCGTGTCCAAAGGGAGCGTCGGCATGGCCGAAGAGCCACTTGACAGAGCGCTAGCCGCTCGCTCTGACATCCGTTCCATCGCCTAATCGCGCTGAGATCCCTGATCCGATGCCAATCCGAGACGGCCGGACATCCAGTCAAGGACCTGCACCCATTCAGCTTTGGTGCAAAAAGAGGACTCATCCATCAATGGACTATCGTTCTCATCTTCCTTCTCACCGTTGGATGAGTAGGCCACCGACAATCCATGCTGAGAACTATGGCCCGCACTTCTTCCAACATGAAACGCGTCCATGGCCCGACTACTAGCGGCACCAGTGTCCAACGAATCGCCGGACACAGATTCACTGCAGTCCATCGGCTTCAGCACGGGAGCCGGGACTCAGCCGCTTTCCCCACGGTAGATGACGGAACTCTGAGAGGAGCCGCACCTAACACCACCGGGATGCCGCTAGGAACCGCAAAGCACGGCTCCAACGACAACGTGGGTTGAGCGAAATCCGGGTGAAAAATGTCCGACGAAACGTCGACATTACCACCCGCTTGGCAAACCCGTACAAATCCCCAGGGAGATCCCTGGGATGTACCTGGTTGAGTCGTTAACGAAATATCCGGCATGCCGGAATCTTCCATTAGCAGATCTTCCTCCTCCGCCGTCAGCTTTTGAGCCAAGGTCGGAGAAAGGACAGGTGCTTGTCCATCCGCAGAACTAGCCGGACCACCGAAAGGTTACCCTGCACCAGCCTGCATCGTCGGGATCTTGGACTTCAAGGACTCAAACATTGCCTTAAACTGGGCCACCAACTCCGACGACCACTTGGCGCACACATCACAAGGACTTCCCACTTTGCACTTCGCGCAAGCGACACAGTGGTGACCATTGAACTTGCGCTTCGTGAACCTGTTGCACTTCTGACACAGTGTTCTGGTTCTTGGTCTTCTGCGAACACAGAGAAGAATTAAAACGCTGCACATGACATACGATGACGAGCAATACGCACAATTGACTTGATTGTAAGATAAAATTACTTAGAAACATTAACGTTCTCTTAAATTAATGATAATCAAGCCTTTAGGCAGGAAATATTTGAAACTTTTTTTGAGTGAAAATTAATAAACACAAATTGGAAATTAACTAATGATAATAACGCCAAGAAATAAATGCCGATCGCTACAAACACCCTTGTCAATGAAGAGAGAGCTAAAGATCGGCATAAAACAGAGTGCATAGACACACCAAGCCAAAACGAAACATTAATCATGGGCGCCGCCATCTTGGCTAAGGGCGCATCCATCTTGGCAAGAGTCCGAGTACCCGGTGAAGATTAAATAGTTAGCGAGTACCGGAGCGACTCCAACAATGGCTACCATTTTAGAATAATGTGCCAATTTAAGCAATTTTCACGGCACGAACGTATAAATTCTAGATTGATACAACCTGCCCCTGTGATGACTCCTTTTCCCTCCATGATGCCAGCAACGAATAGACGAGAGCCCGCGTAAATTAAAAAATACTAGAAAACATGCAACTTCAAGTCTGCAAAATAAGCGAATCTGACTGTGATTGGGAATTGACTCGGTACCTGCGGCTATGGTAATTCCCGGACACAGTATGGGCAGGACCAGGAGAGTGCCGAGTTTTAATTGTTTATTTTGAGCTAGACTAGATAATAGGCATTATCATACTAGTACATCTGGTAAGTATTATTCGAAGTAGAAATATGTGTTATCATGCTGCTTCCTAACTTAATAGGTAACCATGTATTCAAGTTTTGTTCCAACAGAATTAACCAATCGTGAAATATAAATGATTTGCTGAAGGGAACAAATTAAGGTTGAAAAAGCAGAGGTTAAATAGCAATATTAGAATGGCCTTAACCTTTGACTTGGTGACCTCCATGTCACCATCCTGCAATCTCTTGGCATAACCATGTACCCAAGTTGTGTTTCATTAGGGTTAAACAATCCCGAAACATAGTATGATACGATTAGCTAGGCCTAAAAACTTAAAGGGATATTCCACTGGGGGATGCTATGCATCTGACATAAAGTACTAATTCTCAGCATTAATTTGAGATCAAGAGCACAATTTTATGCCAACAAATAGAAAAGATATCCTCAATTTAAATTGCTAAAGTAACCAGTAGATAGAGGCGCCATTTTGGACAAGCGGCTGACGTCACTGACACACCTCTCTTTGCCCGATCGAGGATAGCCATAACCAGGGGAGGTAAATCTTGCATTTCGTGGATAATTAGCGTACTGCCTAAACAACTGACACTTTGCCACAGTGTTTGGAGGAAATTAAAGTGCAATTAGTGTCCCCATGATCGCGCCAGTCATTGTAGTGCTAAATTGTCAAAAGTTGTCTTCTTATGGACAATTTCTATTTTAAAAAATCATTGAAGGGGTATATGCCAGGAGCATGTTTGCAATCAACCAGCTACAACAAATTCTTGAAAAATATGTTAGTTGAATAAATGATGAAAGTAATTTCTCCGAAAGCTGTTGCTATTGCAACTTATGCTTCCAGTCAAATTCCAGTTTCAAAATATTCAACAGGAAGTAAATATGGGTCAACATTAAAAAATTTGGGATCAGTTAGTCAACTCTTTCAAGGACAGAAAAGCAGAAAGCTTAAAATTTACCCTGCATATGCCTATTGTGTGAAACTAATTAGTTTGGAAGCTACTGCAACATAATTCCAGGCAAATTTAATTCAGAATATTCAACACTCTGCATAGTTATTTTAAAATTGTGAGTAAACGTTGTAAATGATTAATAACGCTGGATTTCAATAGTGTGAAAACACTAAATTACTAATTACGTCTAGCGTAAACGTGTCATTATTTACTAGCTGTCACCTACTATCGTCTACGAAGTAAGCCGCCAAGCGATTGCCTATAATTGACCGACCGGACAATCAGCGACATCGTTTCATTTTGGTTTGCAAATCCCATTTTACAATTGATGCAAGCAAATAATGACCTTAATTGTCGAGCTTGATTCTGTTATATTAAAATTAAGTACCGTGCCTTTTGTTTTGAAATGCATGACACATTATTTTAAAATTATACAGACTATATGTTCTTAACTTGTGTCTTCCAAATTTAAATGTGGAGGATATCCATCCAGTGCCGATGTTATGAAGCCATCTTTCAGTTAGCTCCTTTTTATGTGGATGCTTCTGAGGATTCTATTGCTGCAAGCCCATGCTTGACATGCGGACATGTTTCGATTTAATCATCTCATGCCAGCACTGGCCTCTGCAATCGTCACGTTGAGGACGCAGGTCACGAGAACGCTATTTTTGGTCATTAAAGGGTTAATATTCGGCCTTCATAACGAGAAGTAAACAGGTAAATCTAAACACGCTGGCGGTATTTTGCTGGTGTGTCGTTGACGTCATAATCTCGCTGTTTCTTGCTCTTGTTGCGAGAAAATGGATGCGCCCGAAGAGACATGTTTTCGAGCGTTTTGGGCATATTCATTTTATTACTTCTCGGCAATGGAACAGTGTATTTGATATTTTTTTGTGGCAACTATTTCGATTTATTGTATATCTTTAGTTGACTTATTCCCGATTTTCACTGGAGTTTCCCTTTAACATTGAAAAACACGAGGCCCAAGGGGCCTGTGTCGCTCACCTGGACTCCTGGAGCACTTGACAAAATTATTGTTGGATTGTTTAGTAGTCTTTTACATGCGTTTGTGGACATTTCTGCAAGTCCAATATGGCTGCCAAACACGCTACATTTTGATTGGTCCACTGCGGTCATGTTTTTGACATAGCCCCTTCCCTTGAACAAACTTTAATGCCACTCAGAGCCTAATAATATCTCCCAGATTTCGGCTCAATCCGTTCAGTGGTTCTGGAGTTGTTTTGGCAAAAAATAGGTTATCCAAAACGGCCACCAAACCATTTGGCCAATCAAGTTCCCTTGAACAAACTTGGTGCAGCTCTTGCCCTAGATGATATTTCATGCGCTTTGAACCCCCAAGCGGTCTCGGAAAAGATTTTTAAAGATATTTCTAAAAATCGGCCAAAATCTGAGATGGCCGCCAGCCAAATTGGCCGATCGTTTTGTTTGAACAAACTTGGATGTCCTAAGGATGCATCCTGCCACATATAATTGAAATCAGCCTAGCAGTTCTTGAGGACATTTTAAATTTAAAATTGTTTTAATATGGGAGATTCCCGCGGGAAAATAATCCAAGATGGCCACCAAACCGTTTATCCGACAGTTTCGAAATGGCAAATTTGAGCTCAGAATACCCAAAAAACATATATAAAACCAAATTTCTGCCTCAAAATCTATCAAGTAAATAAATCCAATATGATTGCCAAACCGAATCATTTGAACAATCAAGTTCTCTTGAACAAACTTGGATCACCTCTTGCCATAGATAATATTTCATGAGGCTTAGGGGTTAGGGTGGTTTCTGAGATTTTTTAAAGACGTTTCTAAAAATCGGTAAAAATCCAAGATGGCCGCCATTCCAATTGGCCGATCGGCTTCGTTTGAATAAACATGAATCTCTATGCCCTAAGGATGCTTCCTGACAAATATAATTGAAATTGGCCCAGTAGTTTAATTTCCCATTGCTTTAGTATGGGAGTTTTTGGCGGGAAAATGATGGAAAAAGATGGCCGCCAAACCGCTTATCCAAGCGTTTCGAAAATTGCAAATTTGAGATCAGAATACCAAAAAACACATAAAACCAATTTCGGCCTCAAAATCGATCAAACAAAAAAATTTAATATGGTCGCCAAACACACTATATTTTGATTGGGCACAGCGGCCATGTTTTTTTTTACGGTTCAACTTCCCTTGAACAAACTTTAATTGCCCATAGTCCCTAATCATATCTGCCAAATTTCGATCCCTTCAGCGGTTCTGGAGAAGAAATCGTTTTCGCTAAAACTAGGTCAACCAAGATGGCCGCCGAACCATTTGACCAATCAAGTTTCCTTGAACAAACTTGGTTCAGCTCTTGCTCTAGATCATATTTCAAGAGGTTTTCATCAATCCCACAAACGGTTTTGGAGAAGATTTTGACGTTTCCTAAAATCGGCCAAAATCCAAGATGGCCACCGGCCAAATTGGCCGATTGGCTTCATTTGAATAAACTTGGATCCCTATGTCCTCAGGATGCTTCCTGACAAATATAATTTAAATCGGCCCAGCGGTTATTGAGAAGTCATTTAAAGGAAAAGCTGATGGACGGACGATGGACGGTTGCCACGGCATAAACTCACAGGCCAGGTGAGCTAATAAGTTTTGTAGAGGTCAGAATGACCTTGGCCTTTGACCTTGTGATTTCAGCGTCAGCATGCTGCTTCCTAACATTATAGGTAACAATGTATGCAAGTTTAGTCCCAATAGGATTAAACAATCCTGAAAGATAAGCCGAGAAGTTTTGCTAGACGCAAAAACTTAAACTTGAAATAAACTAGTTTTGTATGACCTTGACCTTGTGACCTCAGTATCATGCCGCAATCTAACAGTATAGGCAACCACATAGACAAGTTTAGTTGCAATAGGATTAATTGATCCTGAAATATAAGCGAATAAGTTTTGCTAAACACAAAAAATTAAGATTGTTGACGCCGTCGGAAAAGTGACACATATCTCGCTTTCTGCTTCGCAGGCGAGACAAAAAGGCAGCCCGATTAATTGAAATACCCTCAATCAAGGGATACATTTAATGATTGCTTGACTGATTACTTAACAATAAGAACTATTTATTTTTATGTCACGGTTATTATATAACTGTCTGTCCATCAAAATCTTGACAAAAAAGTTGACAAACGCACTCGTTTTTTCACTGGTGGACATGATTACCACACCCAAGTAAGAATCGTACTTGTTCAGCATGCCAAAAATTAATAGTTTTAAATGAGGAAATGTAGCATACAAGTATTATCTTTCAGCATTATTAATTCGTGCCATTTAACAATTAAATGGTCAAGCTGGCCAAAACCGACCTCTGTAGTGGCCTTGAGGAATGTCCATTTGTAAAGTTTATTTTTTGAAAATTGACCACTCGAATGGCTGGCTCGATAAGTAAACCTATTCCCGTGGAACATTTGCAAAAATACATGTAGTCTTCTATTAGCCTGTAAATCGACATTCATGAAGCAAGATTTAAATTTTCTTGACCAATCTTGACCATTAAAGGGTTAATATCTTATCATATGCCATTTATCTTGGTGATCAGGATTAAATCACTAATCACTTTAACCCTTTCATGACTAAATTTGGTCAAGAAAATCAGAATATTTCCTTATTGAACTCATTTTCAAGCCCAGAGAAGACTATTTTTGGAAATTTGTCACTGGAAATTTCAGTGGCAAATTTTCAAAAATAGTCTCCTCTTGGCCCGCAAATGGACATTTCTCAAGAGAACTCCAGAGGCCGGTTTGGGCCGACTTCGTCAAGAAAGGGTTAATATTACACATCTATATAGGTACCTACTTGACAAAGTTTGCTGTTAATCCATCAAGAAACAACAAAACATGCCACCATTGTTGATCATACATGGACAGGCAGACACATGGTTATAGCACAATGGAGGAACAGATTATTCTTTGCCCCACCCATCTCTAGTTAAGCTCCACCCACTCTTTGCCTGTGTTGAGATCAATCTAAATCTCAATTTCTACAAAACTATACAGGCAAGCTGTTGAATTCTTGAAACTAATTTGACTGGGTGCTGGTGATGCCTCTGACAGCAACTGCGCAAACAGAATGCTTATTAAATAGTAAAGACGGACTATTAAGCATTTATGACAGACTAAATCGAGTCATTCATGATGTAATTGATTATGACATCAGCCTAGATGTGATCTAGTTGATTATGATGTCATAGGATTGATCAATAAACTGGATTCATCAACTGATTATAGACAGTGAAATCAGTTGCACTGAATCAACATCCTCTAACAATGTATGTGATGTGTTGTACATACAGGTAGGCTAATTTGATATTACAGTGAAATCTATCCAAACAGTAGCCCCATGGGACAGTTACATTTGTTCATTTTGGAGATTTCCGGTTTACCGAGGTGACATTCCTGTGTGACCTGAATCAAGACTAACAAGCATTCTGTAACAATACATGTCCCCTACCTGATGATATAAATCTGTAGAGATTGAGTCTAAAACTCCATTATAATTTGACGGAAACAACTGAAACTCAAACTTGACGTCGAACTTCTCATAACAAAGCAATATACCAAGTTTCAGTTATATATGGTGAACGACAACGAAAGTCTTGAGAGCTGATATGTTTATATTTCATACGTCGAAAGGGACATAAATACATAAAAAATTGACGAAAACACCTGAAACTCGAACTTGCTCTGTAATTTCTCATAATAAAGCAATGTAGCAATTCTCAGTTTAATATCTTGAAGTTCTGCGAAAAATATTGTGGAAAAGTAATATTTTTTGTATTTCCTAACTCCATGGAAAATTTACGAAAATGTCTGAAACTCACATATGCTCTATAACTCCCTATAATAAAGCAAACCTACCAATTCTCATTTGAATCCCTTGAAGGCGCCTTATACTAAAGCGATGTATCGATTTTCCCTTAAATATCTTGAAGGAATCCGAAAAAAAGTGCGGAAAGCTGGTATTTTTCATATTTCTTAAGTCGAAATGGCGCATAACTCCATAAAAAATTGACGCATACACCTGAAACTCGAACTTGGCCTGTAACTTCTCATAACAAAGCAATGTTCCAATTCACAGTTGAATACCTTGAAGGACTGCGAAAAAGTGCGGAAACCAACTGCGACGGACGGACAGATGGAGTGCAAACCTATAGAACCCCAGTTTTACCGGTAGGGGACTAATAAATCTGTTCAATTTAGAGGTTTTTGGTTAGAGGGTTCTGTTTAGGGATTGTATTTCTATTATTATTATTATTATTATGTTTATATACACCTGTGCAAAAGTTAAGCACCAGCAAAAACAATAGAACATAGAAACATGATGGTACAACTAGGCTGCCATACTTTTTGTCCCCGCGTTAGCTGACATAATTCCAAGTACGAAATGCACATGCATGCATGACTTCACGCCGCTTGATGTCCGTGCGTGGCGGGAAACAGCACACGTGTTCAGTTATGTAAAAGCCCAGTTTGAGGTGTAGAACATTACATACAGATTTAGGCGACAAGATTAGGAATTTTGTGTTCATGACCGTGGTTTATTTGTACAGAGAGAATTAGCTCTTGATTGTGAACCGCTATGGCAAGACGAAGGTTAAGTGATCGTGTGAAATGGCAAATCATAGGCATGCATACCACTGGTATGTCATGCAGAGAGATTGGCAGACAGCTGAACATTAACCATACTGTAATCAGTCGTTTGATTGCAAAACATGGGCAAACTAACGAGGTGAAGGACAGGCCTAGATCTGGAAGACCGAAGAAGACTACTGCCCGTGATGATCGAGCCCTAGTACGCCTTGTTAGGAGATCTCCATTCACCAACAGCAGAGTGCTCAGCCAGCAATGGGAAACGCGCAATAGAGTGTCAATGTCTACCGTCAAAAGGAGACTGTATGCTGCTGGCATGAAAGCTAGGAGACCAGTCAGACGTCCTCTCCTCACTGCACACCACAAAGAGGAACGTCTGAGGTGGTGCAACGAAAGAAGACACTGGAACATGAGATCCTGGAGACGGGTACACTGGTCCGATGAAAGTCAGTTCCTGCTTCATGCCACAGATGGTCGAACTCGTGTATGGAGGTCCAGACGCACGGCGTATGACCAACGTAACATCATGGAAGAAGTTCCATTTGGTGGAGGTTCCGTTATGATATGGGGGTGCATCTCATTTGATTGTAAGCTGGATCTGTTGACTGTACCTGGAACACTAAATGGACAAAGATATCAAGATTCCATACTGGATAGAGTTGTGGTCCCTCATTTTGTAAATCATGCACCTGGAACCCACCCTATATTCATGGATGACAACGCCCGACCACATCGTGCTAGAGCTGTGCATGAATACCTCCGCCAGAATGCCATCGAAACCCTACCATGGCCAGCAAGGAGCCCCGACATGAACCCTATTGAGCATATCTGGGACAGTCTGGGAAACATGGCGAGAAGGAGGGATCCTCCTGTGCAGAACCTACAGGAATTAACAGACGCACTCCATCTTGAATGGCAACGAATACCACAATGGCGTATCAGTCAGTTGGTGACCAGCATGAGACGTCGTGTCCAGGCCGTCATCCAGGCACAAGGTGGATATACCCGGTATTAATAATGACAGTCTCAAACTCGTGCACAGATGTCAAACTTCGTTTTCAGACACCATTAATGACAATCTAGCCACGTGTGTCAACTGTAGGGCAATAGTTGTCAGTTGTGTCAACGTAACCATATTCAGGCCTCGTTTTCAAGTTCAAACAAAAACATACAGTGTTTCCCCACCATCATAATCAGCATTCCTCTAGTTGCATTATTACCTCTTGCACTAAGATGGATGGGTACATAAATCTTTATGCTATTGCTTTCTTCATAGCACATGAATATACCCTCGCATGTGCGTAAAAATAGGGTGGTGCTTAACTTTTGCACAGGTGTATATATAAAGCGGAGCTAGTAGTTGTCTTACTCTTGGAAGATCAGCATTTTCCGAGACTGGCCGTGCCTTGCGTTGTGTTGATGGACTAGAATTTGGCGTGTTTGCTAGACTGATGCATACAGATACGGCAGAGGAAGGATCCCGAACCACAAGACGAATCACTTCATGCATCAGCTCCGTAAAAACATACAAATGAACCTCAGGAAGTAACGCCGCCATTACCTGAAAATTTATACACAATATTTTCATAGAATTACATGTCTTGCATTGAAGCAATAACAGAGCATGAATGCCATGGGTGGTGATGGAGTGGTTTAGCTTGTGGCATAGATAGGCCAGGTAATAATGGGAGGTCGAGAATAATGATGCGGTATTGGACACGATATTTGATTGTACACTTTTCTAGAAAGTCAGTGATATACATCTCTATCATTGTCTGCCATTAATGATTTTAGGTACTGAGAGCCATACAATTTGGATCTAGATCAGAATTCACTAAAGGCTTTTCAGACATCTTGTTCTACTAAAGACCTATAGAAAATTGTAAGCAAATCTGATACTCATGCTGTGTTCACATTAGATTAGCTAATTCAACGGAAGTCCAATCGATCACAAATTTTCTTTTTACTCATGTAAGGGTTCACGCTTACAAAGTTATGAAAAATACACAAATATTTGTATTTGTTCCGACTTCCTTCCCTCCCTCCCTCCTTCCTTCCTTCCTTCCCTCCCTCCCTCCTATCCCCCCTCCCTCCCTTCCTTCGGATTAACACTCTAGTGTGAACACCGCCTTACTTTTGGAGACAAATTCACAGACACAGATAAGACACTGGACAGATTGTGACATCGAAGAAGACTTGGTCAATGAGGCAAATAAATTGGTGACCCCCCCCCAGAAGTGAGATTTAACCTGTTAACCTTTAAATATAGTTTTCTCTTGGCCTGTGCATAGCTACCAACCCTTTAAACCTCAAATTTGCTCAAGAAAATTTCAATTTTCTCAGAGAAAATGTCCGTTTGCAGACCAAGAGGAGACTATTTTTGAAAATTTATTAATGGAATGACTGGCTCGGTTATCGATCAAGATTAGTTAGGAAAATTTATATTTTCGTGAATGTCCATATGCAAGCCAAGAGACAATTTTTGAAAATGTAACACTGGCTGGCTGGCTCGAGTTATCGAAACAGTTTTATCAGTGGTAAAAAATAGACATTTTAATACAATTTAGGGACCCTTCGCACCATGTACTTCGTACAAGTCTGATTTTCTATGTGTAATATCTTCATACCAGGTTATCAGCAATCTCCTCTGGTGTATCATTTTCGAGCGAGAACTTGAACGTAACCGTGTTTCTATTGAGCATATCCAGACGACATTCCACCTCATTGTCCTCAGCATCCACACTCAGTATTGTGATACGTGGAGCACGATCCAGAGGCTTACGACGTTTTGTACGGCTTTTCTTTCGAGCTTTCTCTATCGCAGTCACACCGATTTGTCCTTCGCTTTCACTGCACAATGAAAAGCATAATACATATGTACAAGGACCTATGATGATAATTACCACACATATATTCTGCAGCAAAAACATGGGATTATTATTTTGAAAACAATATGACTGAGTTTCTTGCTATATTAATTAACAAAAAGATTAAACTTCTCAAAATATTCTACTTTTCAGGGAATTTTGGCTAACAATGAAAATTATACATAATCACGGACTTATAGTGACTAAACTGAAGATATACTTATGAAATCAAGTGAATAATGTATTGAAAAATTCTCAAGGATATTGTGTTCTATTAAATACAATATAAAACACAAAAAATACGACAAAGACCATGAGGCAAACTGCATAGAGAATTTTAGTCATGTAGCATTGTTTCAAATTTGATTGAAATCCTCTCAGTAATGTCAGTCTGGCAAAGACCATGAGGGTAATATCTCAACAAAATTTGGCTAAAATCACTACAGTACAATTTGTGTTATTGCCCTAGAATTCTGGAAAATGCCTTTAATTGGGTCACCAGGACTTTGACCATTGACATTTTGACCCCTAAATCAATAAGCTTCTTTGGACTATAGGTGGCAACCTTCCACTACACCTTGGAGAGAAATCCTCACAGAGAACTTGAATTATCATCCGACATAATTTCCGTAACTGGGTCATCATGATCTTCACCATTGACCGTTTAACCCCAAAATTGATCGGGTTCCTTGAATCCATAAATGCAAACTTCCACCCAAGTTTAGTAAAGATCCTTTCAATAAAACTTGAGTTATAATCCAGAAATGCAATATAATTTCATTAATTGGCTCATTTTGATCCTGCCATTTGACAGGTTGATCCCAAAATTGAGGGTTCATCGCAATGCCAACTTTGCACCCAAGATTAGTAGACATCTCATCAATACAATTCGAGTTACCATTTGGAAATGCAATACAATTTCATTAATTGGGACACTGTGACCATGACCTTTTGACCACAAAGTGAATAGAGTTCTTTCTGAGCCCCAAGGACAACCTCCCACTAAAGTTTGGTAAAGATTGCCGTAATAGAACTCGAGTTATCATCCGGAAATGCAATATAATTTCATTAATCGTGTCACCATGGCCCTGACTTTTGAGTGTTCAATGTTAGTCAATGTCGCTACAGTAGAGCTAGAGCTATCCCACCTGACAGACGGATGAACGAACGTGCAACAATAACATTTAGTCATTATACAGATGTGTAAAAGATAAATTTTGCTTAAAAATAGCAGTCGCTTTATAACTTTTTGTCAGTGTAGTCCCCTGTACCATCCCTGCTCTTTGTTTTAGCATTTTTTGTAACAAAGGCGAATCAGCTAAGTATTTTACTAAGAGATATTCATGTATTGAGTCTAACCAACTTTGTTACAAAATGAAAAGTAGCTTTGAAAATTGAATAAGATATTTGACCATATGTTACAAATGGTAACCCGTCTTGCGAGTTCAGAATAAGACATTTGACCATATGTTACAAATGGTAACCCGTCTTGCGAGTTCAGAATAAGACATTTGACCATATGTTACAAATGGTAACCCGTCTTGCGAGTTCAGAATAAGACATTTGACCATATGTTACAAATGGTAACCCGTCTTGAGAGCTCAGAATAATACATTTGACCATATGTTCCAAATGGTAACCCGTCTTGAGAGTTCAGAATAATACATTTGACCATATGTTCCAAATGGTAACCCGTCTTGAGAGTTCAGAATAATACATTTGACCATATGTTCCAAATGGTAACCCGTCTTGAGAGTTCAGAATAATACATTTGACCATATGTTCCAAATGGTAACCCGTCTTGAGAGTTCAGAATAAGACATTTGACCATATGTTCCAAATGGTAACCCGTCTTGAGAGTTCAGAATAAGACATTTGACCATATGTTACAAATGGTAACCCGTCTTGAGAGTTCAGAATAAGACATTTGACCATATGTTACAAACGGTAACCCGTCTTGAGAGTTCAGAATAAGACATTTGACCATATGTTCCAAACGGTAACCCGTCTTGAGAGTTCAGAATACGACATTTGACCATATGTTCCAAACGGTAACCCGTCCTGCGAGTTCAGAATACAACATTTGACCATATGTTCCAAACGGTAACCCGTCCTGCGAGTTCAGAATAAGACATTTGACCATATGTTCCAAACGGTAACCCGTCTTGCGAGTTCAGAATAAGACATTTGACCATATGTTCCAAACGGTAACCCGTCTTGCGAGTTCAGAATAAGACATTTGACCATATGTTCCAAACGGTAACCCGTCTTGCGAGTTCAGAATAAGACATTTGACCATATGTTCCAAATGGTAACCCGTCTTGCGAGTTCAGAATAAGACATTTGACCATATGTTCCAAATGGTAACCCGTCTTGCGAGTTCAGAATAAGACATTTGACCATATGTTCCAAATGGTAACCCGTCTTGAGAGTTCAGAATAAGACATTTGACCATATGTTCCAAATGGTAACCCGTTTTGAGAGTTCAAAATAAGACATTTGACCATATGTTCCAAATGGTAACCCGTCTTGAGAGTTCAGAATAAGACATTTGACCATATGTTACAAATGGTAACCCGTCTTGAGAGTTCAGAATAAGACATTTGACTATATGTTACAAATGGTAACCCGTCTTGAGAGTTCAGAATAAGATATTTGACCATATATTACAAATGGTAACCCGTCTTGAGAGTTCAGAATAAGATATTTGACCATATATTACAAACGGTAACCCGTCTTGAGACATCAGAATAAGATATTTGACCTTATATTACAAACGGTAACCCGTCTTGAGGGTTCAGAATAAGATATTTGACCATATGTTCCAAATGGTAACCCGTCTTGAGAGTTCAGAATAAGACATTTGACCATATGTTCCAAATGGTAACCCGTCTTGAGAGTTCAGAATAAGACATTTGACCATATGTTACAAATGGTAACCCGTCTTGAGAGTTCAGAATAAGACATTTGACCATATGTTACAAACGGTAACCCGTCTTGAGAGTTCAGAATAAGACATTTGACCATATGTTCCAAACGGTAACCCGTCTTGAGAGTTCAGAATACGACATTTGACCATATGTTCCAAACGGTAACCCGTCCTGCGAGTTCAGAATACAACATTTGACCATATGTTCCAAACGGTAACCCGTCCTGCGAGTTCAGAATAAGACATTTGACCATATGTTCCAAACGGTAACCCGTCTTGCGAGTTCAGAATAAGACATTTGACCATATGTTCCAAACGGTAACCCGTCTTGCGAGTTCAGAATAAGACATTTGACCATATGTTCCAAACGGTAACCCGTCTTGCGAGTTCAGAATAAGACATTTGACCATATGTTCCAAATGGTAACCCGTCTTGCGAGTTCAGAATAAGACATTTGACCATATGTTCCAAATGGTAACCCGTCTTGCGAGTTCAGAATAAGACATTTGACCATATGTTCCAAATGGTAACCCGTCTTGAGAGTTCAGAATAAGACATTTGACCATATGTTCCAAATGGTAACCCGTTTTGAGAGTTCAAAATAAGACATTTGACCATATGTTCCAAATGGTAACCCGTCTTGAGAGTTCAGAATAAGACATTTGACCATATGTTACAAATGGTAACCCGTCTTGAGAGTTCAGAATAAGACATTTGACTATATGTTACAAATGGTAACCCGTCTTGAGAGTTCAGAATAAGATATTTGACCATATATTACAAATGGTAACCCGTCTTGAGAGTTCAGAATAAGATATTTGACCATATATTACAAACGGTAACCCGTCTTGAGACATCAGAATAAGATATTTGACCTTATATTACAAACGGTAACCCGTCTTGAGGGTTCAGAATAAGATATTTGACCATATATTACAAACGGTAACCCATCTTGAGTTCAGAATAAGATATTTGACCATATATTACAAACGGTAACCCGTCTTGAGATTTCAGAATTTAGAGAAAACTGTTTTGGTTCAATACTTTGCAGTGATGGGAATGCACTGGAATCTGAATAGTGGTTTATTAGTGATTAAATAAAGATTTCTGTGAATGCATACTAGGGTTTATACACCTTTTGCAGAATGCTATTCCATATCTTTTCCATACCCAATCAATGTCCCAATGTGCTTAGAGCACGCAATATTTGGGTGGAATTATAGCACACTATAAATATCCTATTATTATTATTATTATTTCAAGCCTGTCACATTTTGCACACAGATTTATGAATGAGTCGCCAAGATCATCATTATTTTTAATATTATATAGTATTTCACAAGGGAGAATCATACCCGAGTGTATTCCAGTTTTAAATACCTTTTCCGGACCTTTAGCCGAGAATGTGACATTTTCCATACTTTTCAAGGCCTCAAAATGGGCTTTGTGTAATTCCCTATCGTTTCCAGACTTGCATACTAACCCGACTTGACCATCAAGGGTTACATTGGCGAGCATTGGTTTCACTCGCTCAACTGCAGACAGGATAAAAATAGACATTGTTTAAAGGAATATAAGATCTCACCTGTCTCTGTTTGATGTCAGGCTCTCTGTTTCCGTGGTAGCTGTCGGTGGCTGGGAATTTCCACTGAGTGACATTGATGATGATGCCGCCAGATCTGTCATACCTAAATCACTTCCCGATGCAAGTAAACGATATTGCTGCAACAACTGCTGATGATATTGCTGAACGGCCAACATATCCAGATGAGACAAGTTAGTCTGTACCTGGTAAATAATAGTATTTTTGAATTACTATATCTCTGCTTGTAGATTTCTGGTAAGAAATTGATAAATTTCAATGAAAAAGGTTTTACAGGGAAATGCTATCTGTGATGCGGATATTAATCCGTTCACGGATGAATTCCCAATATCTCATTTTCAAGAAAACCATACAGGAAAACTGTCGAACGCTTTGAAATCAATTTTACTTGGAGCTGTAGCTGCCCTAGGCAACAACGACTTCCAGTCAAATTAATTTCAAAATAGTCAACACAATTTTATAGCGTAAAAAATATACTTTTACAGGGATTTGTCGGTGAAAGGGTTAATACAAAACTCTTAATATCAATTCAGAACAAACGTGCGGTACGGGCGTGTATGCATGTTTTTATCCAACATTTGCAGGCACAGTGTTTTTAGAGATTTAATCAAAAGATTGTGTTTCTGCGCTTTTCTCAAAGAATGACAACGTGTATAGAGGGGATACATGAAAATGACTTGTATTCAGACACAGCCTGGGCACACATTGGTGCTTCTTAACACACTTATTTAACTTTAATGATCCCCCGTAGTGGTCTTTAGGAATATCCATTTTCTTGACCATTAAATGGTTTAAGGCATCATTGGCTGTAGCCACTCTCTTAAACATTGAATGGATTTAGCAACTATATTTCATTCAATTATAATTAAACAAAAATGCAATTGCAATTAGATAAAACAAGCGAGACTAGCTACAGTTGCAACATAAGTGTCTTGGTCATAAATGTAAAAAAACTTAACAGATAGACAGGCTTATACTAGCTGCAAGTCGCAACTTAATCTCAAATTAATTATGCCCAATTACAATTAATAAAACATTGACTGAATTATCGTTAGTTGTGCAAGAACCAAGTAAAACACAAATCACTGATTTGTTCTAAACAGCTGCTTCCGCAATCTTACACAAACTACCAAAGACTGGTCGTCATTGAATCATATTATGTACTATCTAGGCTTGTGCGATTATTGCGTTGAGTGATCGCGATCGATTATTAAAAAATAATCTTGATTACTCGATTAATCAGCTTGGATACAAATTACCAAGACATAACAACAAAAGAATATTAATCAGCTTGGATACAAATTACCAAGACATAAAAACAAAAGAATATTAATCAGCTTGGATACAAATTACCAAGACATAACAACAAAAGAATATTAATCAGGAAAATTGCAGGTGTTTAGAAAGGTCCATTTGCAAGGCAAGAGAAGACTATTTTTTGAAAATGTATCACTGTAATGTCTGGCTCACTAAGCAAAATGGAATTTTTCATGACTGATCGCATTAAAAAGTAATTGAAAGTTAGGTTTTGAAATATTTTATGTAATAGAAAATATTCACGATTATTCGATTTAATTTTTAATCATATAAATTCATGATTTAAAACATAATCACGGTTTTCGATTTAATCACGTGATCGCGCAAGTCTAGTACTGTCAGTCTGAAGAGAACTCTGACAGTAGAGGGATACATTTCTAACTATGTCTCCACCCATTTCTAGCTAAGCTTCACCCACGTTTTTACACATGTCGGAATTGACCTTTCCGGTTTTACCTATGCTCCGCCCCTCTCTAGCTACGCTCCACCCGCACCTCGCTCGTGTTGGGATCGATCTCTGAACACCCTGACTAACAATTTCCAAAAAACTACACAGGTAAGCTGTTGAATATTTTGAAACTACTTTGACTGGGCGCCGTTTCAGACTATTTGAGATTTGATAACGGTCTCTATGGAATCCTTTGTGACGTAATGATTTTGACATCATACATGCGCTGAACTGATTTTGACATCATACGAGGTCAGATGATGGAATGGATACTCTGGAAAGGTGAATTAATTTAAATAGCCTTTGAATCCTGAATTCCCAGAACCTCAATTTCAAGATAAACACAGGTAAGCTTCTAAATATTTTGACTGGGTGCTGTTCCGGCATAAGGCAACAGCACCCACTAAAATTAGTTTCAAAACATTCAACAAAATGTTTATTAAATTGTAAACCCATCGTACACTTGACAGACTATTTATTTCAGCTTTATGAACGAGTATTTCTGTCAGTTATGATTGCGACGTCAACCCTACATGTGAAGTAATTGATTATGGCGTCAAAGTTTGAGTGATAGATTGGATTCGATCATTGATTATGAATTTATGACATCAGGTACTCGAGGGCGCCCTCTATTAGCTTGAATCTCTATTTAGAAAATATGATATTGACTAGCAAGAAATTCCTGCAAGGAAAATGAAACTTTTAGTCAATAAATATTAGTCTTAGCCTTTGCCACTGTAATGGGAAGAGAATATTGCATGCATGCTCATCGTTTAGAAACTAATGATCCAATTTACCTCAGATTTTAACACAAAATCAGTTGTTATTGTAAAACAGGATTTACACACATTGCTCTTGATCAGGATTTCAGAGTTTGGATACAGATTGGATGAAATTCTGGATATATATATGGACCTCATCTCGGAAACTATCGATCTGAATAGGCTCAAACTGTAACCGTTTAGCCATCAAAATTTTCTGGAATTTTTCATGGAAAATGTCCATTTGCAGACCAAGAGAAGAATATTTTTGAAAATTTACCACTGGAATGACTGGCTTGGTTATCGAGCCAGTCATTCCAGTGGTAAATTTCCAAAAATAGTCTTTTCTTTGTCTGCAAATGGACACTTATTCAAGACCACAGCAGAATCCATTTTTGGCTGATATAACACACTAAATGTTACTATACACTCGGATAGATCACAATTTATTTTGAGTGTCCTTTTCCATGTACCTACTTCAATGTATTTCAGAATTTTGAAACCGATCTAACAAACGCTAGTGCTGCCATGTTACCATCAGCAAACTCATCTACAAGGTGTATGCTCATCAGACCTAGTCCAAAGAACCAGTGAAATCCCGAACAGAAGCGGGGTTATTGAAATTGCATTTTTAATCTGAAACTAATTTTCAAGCTTGCTACTACTGTCTGACGCCCAGGGATTCTCATACGTGTCCTTTTGATGGTGTAGATAACCATAAAATGCTCCTTGGGACACACAAAAGTTGTGGTAGTGGGTCCCTTGGGACACACAAAAGTTGTGGTAGTGGCTCCCATGGGACCCCTTAATTTCTTGTGCGATTATTAAATGTTAATTAGTTTTGTTTTTGCTCAAAAATACACACAATCTCGCATGGGACCACCTTAATTCACCGCTGTGAGGCCCTGGTACCTTCTAATTTTAGCATGGAGGAGAAAAACTGGAAAGGAACACAATATTTTCAGTTTGGGACCCCAGATTTCAGTGTGTGGGGTCATTTGTACCTAGAAAATTTAGATGCGATCGGAAACACTGCTGACGGCCATATTAGATTTTGGATTATTTTTGCTTCTGTACCTACATGACATGACAAACTATTGGTTAATCAGACAAAACGGCGATGCCCACAAGCCAGCACAAACTTGATGTTTATCTGCTTCTGCAGTGGTCTTGAAAAATCTCCATTTGCAGACCAAGAGAAGACTATTTTTGGAACTTTACCACTGGAATGACTGGCTCGATAAATGAGCCAGACATTCCAATGATAAATGTTCAAAAATAGTCTTCTCTTGGTCTGCAAATGGTCATTTTCTAATCTTGAACAAAATTGAGGGTTAAAGGGTTGGCGGATATGCACAGATCAAGAGAAAACTATATTTGAAATCTTACAACTGCAACGTTGGCTCGATAACTGAGCCAATCATTCCATTGATAAATTATCAAAAATAATTTATTCTTGGCCTGCAAGTGGACGGTCAATAACCAAATATTTAGATTTCCTTGACCATATTTGACCATTAAAAGGTTAATGCAACCTATCAAGAAAAAGTTTGCAGCAAAACCATCATTGTCAGTGGCAACGACGACCTGTGATTATGCATCTAAATTTCTGACAAAAAAATAGAGGAATTAAAACGCAAAAATCCATTCCATTGTCATCGTAAATATTTATGAACATCTACAATGGCGAGTTCTACGGTAAAATATCATGCTAATAGAGCTCTTTTGCACAAACATATTGTCAACATTAGGTTTGAATACTTGTACAGACCACACATATATAATGTACAATTACCTGCTGCTGTTGACTGGCTTGTATTGAATATTGCTGGTGTTGTGGGGGCAGCTGACTCCATAAATGTTGACTCATCAGTGGATAGTTAGTGCCAAAATACCCCATCGGAAGATAATTTATACCATATGGTTGCACGGGCCTGGGTGGTTGTACCGGTGCTGGTAGTTGCTGGGCTGTCTGACCCTGAATCTAGAAAGAATATATATGTAGGCATGCTTATTTCTAATTAACTGATGGACAATTAGCTTTAGACTGATTGACGCTTTCAACTCTTTATCCATAATTACTTTAAAAATACACATTTTTGTAGCAAAAAGCCACATTTCAGAACTGTATTATTATTTTTTTTAATTATAGAAATACATTTTTAGCCATCAATTAAATTTTAGAAAAAGATGATTTGAGAATTTCAGTGATGAGAGATAATCTCTGCTATTTTGTATCAGTGAAACCAAACACACATCACTGTATTCTGATTGTAAAAGTTCACACCTACAATCACACATCACTGTATTCTGATTGTAAAAGTTCACACACAATCACACATCACTGTATTCTGATTGTAAAAGTTCACACCTACAATCACACATCACTGTATTCTGATTGTAAAAGTTCACACATAAAATCACACATCACTGTATTCTGATTGTAAAAGTTCACACATACAATCACACATCACTGTATTCTGATTATAAGTTATCACACACAATCACACATCACTGTATTCTGATTGTAAAGGTTCACACACACAATCACACATTCCTGTATTCTGATTGTACAAGTTATCACACATCACTGTATTCGGATTGTAAAAGTTATCACACACAAAGGCTTAAGTCTGTCAAGTTGTACGAATTGTATGTCTTTACTATTTAATAAACATTCTGTTGAGTATTTTGAAACTAATTTGATGGGCACCCAGTTAAATTAGTTTCAAAATATTCAACAGCAGTATAGTTTTCTGAAAATTGAGATTCAGATTGTAGGGATTGATCGATCCCAACACGTGCAAAGCGTAGGTGGAACTTAGCTAGAGATAGGCAGGCAGCGTATAGCTAAAACTGAATTCGTCCATTGACTGCTAACCACTTGTTGTGCTGCAAGTCGTCCTCCTACTAGGTATGTTAAATTTCATTATTCTATCACAAGTGGCTTTAATAGAGAAAATGATGCAAGGACTGACACACCTGTCACAATATCAATGCCAGCAAGGACTGACACACCTGTCACAATATCAATGCCCGCAAGGAGCGACACACCTGTCATATCAATGCCAGCAAGGACTGACACATCTATTACAATATTAATGCCCGCAAGGACTGACACACCTATCACAATATCACTGCCAGCAAGGACTGACACAGCTGTCACAATATCAATGCCCGCAAGGAGCGACACAGCTGTCATATCAATGCCAGCAAGGACTGACACATCTATTACAATATCAATGCCCGCAAGGACTGACACACATATCACAATATCAATGCCAGCAAGGACTGACACACTTGTCACAATATCAATGCCAGCAAGGACTGACACCCCTGTCACAATATCAATGCCCGCAAGGAGCGACACACCTGTCATATCAATGCCAGCAAGGACTGACACATCTATCACAATACCAATGTCCGCAAGGACTGACACACCTATCACAATATCAATGCCAGCAAGGACTGACACACCTGTCACAATATCAATGCCCGCAAGGAGCGACACACCTGTCATATCAATGCCAGCAAGGACTGACACATCTATTACAATATCAATGCCCGCAAGGACTGACACACCCATCACAATATCAATGCCAGCAAGGACTGACACACCTGTCACAATATCAATGCCCGCAAGGAGCGACACACCTGTCATATCAATGCCAGCAAGGACTGACAAATCTATTACAATATCAATGCCCGCAAGGACCGACACACCTATCACAATATCAATGCAAGCAAGGACTGACACACTTGTCACAATATCAATGCCAGCAAGGACTGACATACCTATCACAATATCAATGCCTGCATGGAGCGACGCACCTGTCATATCAATGCCCGCAAGGACTGACACACCTGTCACAATATCAATGTCAGCAAGGACTGACACACCTGTCATAATATCAATGCTAGCACCTACTGACACACCTGTCACAATATCAATGTCAGCAAGGACTGACACACATGTCACAATATCAATGGCAACAAAATTTACCAGTCCAAGATTAGACGGCTGCGGTTGCTGTGTCTGCTGCAATTGTTGCTGTTGCTGTTGCAATTGCTGTTGTTGGAGAAGTAGCTGTTGTTGTGATATACTGGCCTGCTCGGTGCAGCTAGATGACACAGAACCACTCTCTGCCAAATTACCAACTAACAAACATAAAAGTAGAACATTATATAACATTATTATCCACAGGAGTTAACAAGAGCCATCAGAAAATGGTATATCTCCCAGGATCCAAACATTTCAGATAAACATACATCGTAGCTAAACTGTAGTTATGTTGACATCTTGAAATGATTGCCAGAGATGGACGGACCGACAGACTGACACACATACATTCTATACAGACGTATTGATGTACAGGCATACAGATAGCACATGCACATCTTCAAGTGGTAATGATAATCCTTACTAAGTTTCAATAGAATCACAGCTAAATTGTAGTTGTGTTGACAAGAAATGATTGGTACTGCAGTTTATGTATCGGCTTAAAGGTATTCAAACGGAGATAACGCTGTAATGAATAATTTTCTGGCCGCGAAAAAAGCACATGCACATCTTCGGATGGTAATGACTAGATTTACCATGTTTCAAAAGAATTGTAACTAAACTGTAGGAGTTGCATTGACAAGGATGGACCAACAGACGAACATACATTTTGGACAGATGGATGGATGTACAAGTATACGTATAGCACATGCACATCTTCATGTCGTAATGATAACACTTACAGTTGCGTTGACAAATGATTGGCAATGCAGTTTATGTATCGGCTTTAAGATATTTAAAGGGTGATAACTCTGTAATGAATAATTTTTTGGCCACGAAAAAAGCACATGCACATCTGCACATGATGCTGATAATGTGGACAAACTTTAAAGTTAATCCACTGAGACCTCTAGGAGTTGCCTTGACAAGAAATTATTTTCAGAGATGGATGGACTGACAGACAGACATACATACATTTTGGACGGACGGACGTACAGGTATACGGAGACCACATGTACACCTTCATGTGGTAATGATAACATGTACCAATTTTCAAAAGAATCGGAGCAAAACTGTAGGAGTTGCGTTGACAAGAAATGATTGGCAATGCAGTGTTTATGTATTGGCTTTAAGATATTTAAAGGGGGATAACTCTGTAATGAACAAGTTTTCGGGTGTGAAAAAAGCACATACACATATGCACATGATACTGATAATGGCGACACAATTTTTAGTTAATCCATTGAGACCTCTAGGAGGATTTGCATTGACAATAAATGATTGGCAATGCAGTTTATGTATCGGCTTTAAGATATTTAAAGGGGGATAACTTTGTAATGAACAATTTGTCGGCCGCGAAAAAAGCACATGCACATCTGCACATGATACTGATAATGTTGACGAAATTTAAAGTTAATCCATTGAGACCTCTAGGAGTTGCGTTGACAAGAAATGATTGTCAGAGATGGATGGACTGACAGACGAACATACATACATTTTGACAGACGGATGGACATACAGGTACATGGATAGCACATGCACACCTACACGTGGTAATGATAACACACACCCATTTTCAAAAGAATCGGAGCTAAACTGTAGAGTTGCGTTGACAAGAAATGATTGGCAATGCAGTTTATGTATCGTCTTTAAGATATTTAAAGGGGGATAACTCTGTAATGAATAATTTTTTGGTCGCGAAAAAAGCACATGCACATCTGCACATGCCTCAGTGCAAAGTTTATACATATTAAAGGGCGATAACTGGACACCAGACAGAATCGTCTGGGGAAAAGGAGGAAAGTTTGTGAATTATAATAGGTTTACCTAAGAATTTAACTGACTGAGTTTTGGATAGAATATTTTGCCCTAGGATAGAGAATAATGCTATTCCCAGTAATTTGAAATCTATCAAGCTCCGCAGAAAGGGCATGAATTTCAGAACGACGGCTGGCGGAAGCTACTGCTAACAAGAATACTGCTTTAAGTGTAAGGTGTTTTAAACAAACCGTACCTAACGGTTCAAAGTGTTTCACTGCTAGAACTTGTAGAACAAGTGACATGTTCCAAGTAGGGAGAGGTTTTTTAAACGGGGGGTCTAGAATTACCCATACCTCTAATAAGGTCGCGAGTGTTTCTGAACTTGAACTGAAGGATCAGAAAGACACTGAACAAAAAGAATTCAGCCCAAAACGATAAGATCTGATAGTATTAACTGAGTTTTTTCTGATCAAAAAGGAAGACCAGAAAATCAGTGACTTTAATTACAGAGGCCTCAGAGGGCAAGATAGAATGATTTGAGCACCATCTTTTGAAAAACTCAAATCAAGCTTTATAAATGTTTCTACTTGATGATCTGAGTTTTTTTTCCAAGATTCCTGAGATCTGACTGAACATACTGACGAAGAAGGTGGCAACTCGACAGCTTCCAGACTGACAGTCGAAAGATTTCTGGATTCTGATGGAGGATCCTGCCTCTGTTCTGGGACAATAGATTGTGGGAGACAGGAAGTAGCATAGGGAGATCTACAAGAAGGTCCAGGAGATCCGGAAACCAAAGTTTTGTTGGCCAAAATGGAGCTATCAGTAGGACTACGCAAGGATGTTGTCTGATCTTTCTGAGGACTAGAGGAATGAGGATCGTCGGGGGAAAGGCATAAGCGAACATGTTGTCCCAAGACTGAGCTAGAGCGTCCACCGAAAGAGCCATAGGTTCCGGAAAGGGAGATATGAAGGTGGATATCTTTCTGTTCTTGAGGGTGGCAAACAAATCTATAAGGGGACGACCGAACTGAAGGAAAATCAACTGGCCTACAGCCTCTTTCAACTCCCATTCTGTTTCTGGTATCCTGGAAGGGCGAGATAATTGGTCGGCTAGAAAATTCAGCTTGCCTGGGACATGAGATGCTCGAAGAAAAATGTTGCGGGACTTGCACCAGTGAAGCATGATTATGGTCTCTCGACAGAGAGACCGACCTGGTTCCCCCATATGATTGATGAACGAGAACACTGTGAAATTGTCTGACCTGATAAGGATTGACATGTCAAGAATTAAGGGTTCCCAATGAACTAGGGCATGGAAAACAGCCCACAGTTCTAACAGGTTGACATGGTAAGAAGATTTTATGAGGGACCAGGTTCCCGAGATCTTCCTGGAAACCCAAATGGCACCCCACTCCTCCAGGGACGCATCTGTGAAGATAATAGCCTTGAGGGATTGGAGGGTGGACAGGAACCTCTAATAAAAGGGATTGACAGGCTTTACAAAACTGGCAATGGCTCATGAGAGAGTTTGATAAGAATTGGAATCTCTAGAGAATCTAGACTGATTCAAATGGGCCATAAGATAAAACTGGAATGGTCTTCTCATCAGAGGGACCCACAGAGTCACCTTTCCACTGAAACCATGAGTCCTATGATCCTGAGAAAGGATCTGGCTGAAATTAATTGGCCTACCTTGAGAGCTTGAACAGTGGACATTAACGTCTGGACATTGGGGAGGGGAATAATCTCCCCTGGGCAAGGTCGAAGGTGACTTCCAGGTGGGTAAAAACTTGACTTGGGGAGACGCGACTTTTCCACATTGATGATCTAACCTAAATGAAGACAGACCTGGATAGCATCTGATACATCTACAATGATGGATGCAGGATCGGAAGCCTTGAACAGCCAATCGTCTATGTAGACGTGAATTGATATTGCTTGAAGACGAAGGCAAGCGGCTACCGACAACACTATTCGTGTGAAAACCTAAGGGGATGTGGTCAACCTGAAAGGGAGGCTGCAGAACTGCCAAACTGCCTTTGTACACAAAACGAAGGAACTTGCGGAATGCCGGATGAATAGGAACATTGGAAATACGCGTCTTTGAGATCGATGGATATCGTCCATAAACCCACCTGGAGAGATTGAATGATGGATAGAAGTGTCTCCATTTTGAAGGATGGACTCACAATCTGAAGATTGAGGGACTTCAGATTTATGATGGGTCTCCAACCACCCGCTTTCTTCTGAACTAAAAACATGGTTGAGAAATAACCTGGATTGTCTTGCCAATCCAAAACCTGCTCTACCGCAAGTTTTGATATCAGAGATAGAATCGCTGATTCTAGAGCCAAGAGCTTTTCTGGGCAAGAAGGAACAGGGGTCCAACGAGGAACAACAGAAAGAGAGGGAAGATTTACCTTCCAAGAAGGATAATGGCCGTACCCACTGATTTTGAATAAGATCACAGTAATCTCTGAACCTGGAAAGACGATTGCCTACTGGGATACTTGGAAAACTTGAAATAGTAGGTGACTGAAAGTTTAAATCTGCAGGAAGAGAAACAAAAGGGCCATCTGCTGAACTTATGACGTCAAAAACGAGGATGAAAACGACCACTCGATTTACGAGAACTTCTAGACTGTTTCCTAAACGGAATTTGTGCTCTGGACCTATTGGAAACTACGTCGGAGTATTTATCCTGAACAGGAGACCTATGTTGTGGAGAAGATTTACGAGGAGAATTATCCCGAGAGGAAACTCTAGGAGATCTAGAATGATTGAAAGATCTATTGGAATTCACAAAGGTCCTAGAAGGAAAGGAGGAGTGATTATCAGAACGAGGAAACTTCTGAGAAGGGGATGATAAAGGAAACGAACGAACCGGGGTGACAGAACGTTTCCTAGAGGCCTGAGGAATACCAACTTTGGAAGAAATCTCATGAACACTTTTTAATCTATCCACCTCTTTCATGATGAGATTAGTAGATTCTGGACCAAACAATTCCTTACCAAAGCATGAAGTAGAGATAAGTGTCCTTGAGAAATGGCTAATGAACTAAGAGCTCTCTTCCTACGACAATTGTTGACAAAGCCCACCAGTCTAGCGTCTAAATTAAGGTTAAATCTAGAGATATCAGCCATACAGGACAAAGCTGTTTGAGGAATGGATTCACCTCTAGAGGAAACCTTAAAAACAGCTTCAGAAAGAAGAGCCGAGAAATTAGAAAGCTTAAATCTTAGTCTAGCGGAATGTTCTAAGGATCTAATCATGGCCGAATCAGAAAATCCAGACTTACCAGTATCTTTGATGAGATGTGAAGCATCACCAAATAAAGACTTATGTCTAATAGTAGCATGGAAGTCTGAAAGAGGAACTCTAATAGATGACGCTAAATCAGGAGGAACCAGTGAAAAATCTGAAAAACATGCTGTGAAAAATAATTCAAAATATCAGCAGAAAAATTGTTAATCGGAAGAACTCTATTAAAGGAAATATTGTCTTCAGGAACTAACGGAGATTTGTATGAAATATGACTAGTACGTTCCGGCTGTAAATCAATATGAAGCGAATCTGCCACCCACTGATGAGTATTAGCCCAATCAACCTGAGCAGCCCTAAGAACAAAAATTTGGAATCAGATGGTCTGCCTGAAGTTGGATCATGTGGTAAAACAGACTGAATCCTGAGAAGGGATAGAATCCTGAAAATCATCTACAATGGGGGACACTTCAACATCACTAGACAAAATATCAGAGCCTAAGGAAGGATGAATGGATGATGTTGAAGTAGATGAATTTGCAAACTTAACCTTAGAACGAGAATGACGCAGAATACTCCTAGGAACCAGGGAAAAATCAAGATGGAAGGAAATCAACAGAGCTCCTAAAAGCAGTGATAATAGAATTACTAGAACTGTCCTTTGACAAGGAATAATCTTTACATGAAAGGCCAATAGCAGTAATTTCATTGACTAAAGATTCATTTAGATAGCAACTAACTAAATCCTGATTAACATTATCCTGGGACAAATGATCTGAAGAAAAAGATGGATTCTGATCACTGGAAAAACTACCTGCTAACGATCTGGAAAGAGGTAATTGAGAGATGATCACCAGATGAAAGGACAGGGAAATCTGAACGAGAATGATCAGATAATGATTGACTAATGACTGAAATATGCTTAACATTCTCAGAATTAGAAAGATGAATGGGAAACTGAGTTAGAATTAACCCTACCGGAAGAAATCTGAGATCTAGACGGACCTGGGCACGGATCTGATAACCCCGGATGAGGCCCCAGGTCCTTTCTGAAATAACTAATAGTATCCCAAAGAGGACCTGCCGACCGTCCAGAAAAATCCTTTCATAAGCCGAGAGGAAGCCTGAGAATTCAATGCTGGCCCCGGATCCGGAGCCCAACTAGGCCCCGGGAGCGGGGATGAGAAAACTGACACGATGAAAGACCAAAATCTGAAGAAAAATCCAAAAAAGATTTTGACACGCCGGGAGAACCAGTCCCCGTTCTGGCCGGCGCTGGGGTGGGGAAACAAATTCAAAACTGATTCTGACAAGCCGGAATGATCGGACCCGAGCCGGGCCTGGGTCCGATCTGGGGCGGGACAGCCTGGGCAGAAAAACTTGACACAAGGGAACCAGGACTCCGAAGAATCCCTAACAGCCAGACCCGGGTAGAAGCCCGGGTCCGGACCCAATGATGAAATCGGTAACCTGAGCCGACCGACATCCCACCCCAGGGCCGGAAAAAAACACGGGCCCGGGGCCAGAGCCTGCACAGCCTCTAAACCCGGCGCCACTCCAGAGGTCGAACCCTGCCCAAGAGCCGGGTCTGGCCCACCTGATGGAGCCGGTAACCTAAGGCGGTCAGAATCCAGACCCGGGGCCGGGAAGAAACCCGCGCCTGGGGCCGGAAGTATGGCTGGAGAAATGACAGATACAATATAAGATGCGATTCGCTTAGTAGAAGACAGCGGATGTGTGACGACCTGGACCACTATGGTGGGAAAATTCTTCGGCCCAGCCAGTGACGATGTAGTAGTGACAGGAGATAATCCGGACCGGCTTACAACCTGAATAAGCCCGAGACATTCATCGGTCTGCAAGGGCGCAGGCAGCGGAATGTTGAGTGATGATGATGACGAAAACTGTGACTGGCTCATGAGCATGTGGTGAACAAGGTGTAAACCGAGTTTTGGTGCTCTTGTTCCTCGGGTTCTTCTTGTTGGTACTTCTGAAACAGTGCAAACTGGTTAAAGAAGATTTATTAATTTTAGAAAAACAAGCATTTTCTAGGAACAGCCAGTTCCAATGCATCACCTCCAATTATTTCAGGAGATGACGCATTGGAGACTGACTGGTCCATGATCATCTTGTTAATCCTACTATCAATGGAAGTCAATTTTGCTCACCTGTTTCTGAAGGCACTCCATTGGTAAAACAATTTTCTCCAAAATAATAGATGAATCAGATTTGACCTTGGTTTTGGCCTTTATATTAACCACAGACCTTAATGGAGAAGAATTCCCCCGTGGTTTTAGAGGTTGCCGGAGAACTAGGTTTACAAAAGGACATTCTATTAGCTAGCGACCATGACCTGCAAATAAGGCAGGAAGACTCAAAGGTACATGACGTACACGTGGAACAAACATGTCCCACATAGTCCAATTTTATAAATCTCTGGCAGTTGCCATTAGAACATCGTATAGTGATTTCTTTCATTCTTCTCTTTGACTTTCTTCTTCGACCTCTTCGGAGACTTTCCCGGATCTGAATCGTAAAAACAGTAAGATCCGATAGAGCAAAGCTCTGAATATTACTCAAAATTAGCCGCGCTAATCCCAAGATTTACAAAAAGAGACCTTACCGATCTCAAAATAATTAAATTATTTATAGTTTTCTTCTGAGAGAGTATGTTAGCGAGATCATATCAGGATTCATGCTCAATACCATACAAGCATGACAATACAATAGCTATACAAGCCACTGTTAGTAAAGAAGCACAAATAGACAACTCATACATCTAAACACTCTAGACGCAAATAACCAAAACTGGTAACGCGTCTACCACAAAAATAGAAATGATCATTAAAATCATTCTTATAACACCATAACCTACAACCACTTATCTTGGGAGGTTTCTTCCTTTTATCACGCATCTGATGATCTTTATTCACAATTTTCAAATCCACAGGCTGATTTAAATAAGTCTTAAACTTATAAATTAGCTGCAAAAATTGTCTACATCTTCTAGCAGAGTAGGAAAAGGAATGAAATCTTGGTTGCTACAACATGGTCATGTGATAGCCATTAGCCAATGAGGTTGTCATTGTGCTTAATGACCTACTCAGTGGCTATGGGTATTGGATGAACCCTCTTATTGCCTCTATCCGAGATTCAAGCGAATTACTATGGATCTCATCATTAGAGAGCATGGAGATTCCTGAAAAAGCCTTCAGTCACTCTGCAACCACAATACCCATCAGACATTGGCTGTAAAAATTCATCCTACTACACTTCCCTTCAGAGAAGGAAAGAGCTATAGTAATGCAAGGCGGTAGGTTGTAATGTAGTAATAATTGGCATTCTTTATATCAGCTACTAACTTGTCTTTGATTATGTCTGCTATGGCATGTATGAACTGCTTACATCCATGAATATTCTGGTAATTCATGCCAATATCAACACAATTCTTCCTCTGAATTTTGCAAATAAGTTCAAAATCTGAGAATGGTTTACCAGCTATAGCTACACCATATGCAGTGTTAAACAATAGAGTCAGCTTTTTCTTCTGGGCTTCATCAATTCTCAATAAGGCCCGATTGGTGGTTTGACTAAATGTTGTTTGAGGCAAGAGCAAGGGATTGTTCACTTTTAACCACAACGTTACACAGGTCATATGCTCAGATCGCTTTTCATGGGCTCTACTTTAAAGTTATGGGTGCCACGTGTCAATGCATCCATTCGATCACTAAACTGTGGATATGCTACACAATATTTGCATGTCATGTTAGGCTTAGGTTCTGTTGAATACTGCAACCATGGCCAAGTACTAAGCCAGTGATTTTGAAATGCCTGCACACGTTTTTCTGTGTCATATAGTTTGTCCTTACTACATGTAGGCCTATCACGAACAGTTAGTTTTACGTTTTTTGGCAGATTCTGGTAACCAAGCATTGGCCCGAGTTGTATTGGCTTTAAAGTACTTAAACAAAGTCATTTTGTCACATTACTTAAATTTCTTCACTATGTTAAACAATTTCATGGTTTGACAACAGCCGATTAACGGCTATGTTTTGTTTTGAATTTTAAATGTTGCACATGCCCTGTCAGTTATAGCTGGTATGTCCCGTCCAGGTGGTGTGTTGACAATAGAGATTCTGATTGGTTAAAGTGGGAATATTACATATTCATGTTCACGGGAAATATTTCTCGGAAATTGGAAATTTTTTAAAATTAAATTTATCAACTTGAGTTAGAATTTAACTGAATACAATACTGATTTAGTGTTTCATAGCAGAATTCATTTAATTTCTTGGTTTTTACTGTGAAAATCGCGATATTTTATTGTGACAAATTTTCGTACATGCAAATGGCTGCCCGACCAGTCGATTAGAATTTGCAATGACAATCCATCTGAATCCTAAAAAAATCTGTCAGAGTTATTAAAATTACTGTTTCCTGCAGCATTACCAATAATGTTAGGAACGAAAAGCAAATAAATTGTGCGCCTACGTGTGGCATATTTTAATTTTGCGCGTATAATGTGCGGGGAAGCTCACAAAGGGAATTCCCCGACGAACTGCGATGTTTCATTTATGGTTGCTCTCGCATTTCATTTGTATAAACAACCAACACATCGAAATGTGCCGAAAAACAAAATTATAAGATTCCGGAAGTATATACTACATGTAAGATATGTTTATGTTTCGATCGCTGGTGAATGATGAATCAAGAACCAGTGTTTTGAGCCATTGTTATATTATTTCTGCAACAAAGATTTCACTGGTTTTAGTTTTAAGCGATACCCTAAGTCCGACGGACTTTTCAGCTTCATACATTCCTGGGTACGGACTAATTTTACATAGGTCCCGGACCTCGGACCTAAGGAATATTCAGCCCCTGCGTATATATATATATATTAATATTAAATTTTTACTCCTCAGTGAAGGTAAATGCCTGAATATTGTGATTTTATTGGCTTAGATAACTTGTGTATATTAGATGCTTCTAAATGTAGGAACATTTTTACCAGGTTTCATCTTTGAGAATGTGTCAAGAATTAACAAAACTTGCCACCATAGTATATCTCCCGAATTCAAGAATGTCCAATTACACAATTTGGCAAATCTAATCATTTTCTGGCTGGCTAAAAATAATTTGAATTTCCGATCAAAGGGTCAAATATCTAGGTCACGGGATCAGTAAGTGTCTACCGGAAGACATTTTTGGCCTGAACATTGGAATGTAAGGTTCCCCATATTTGACACACCCATTCATATTGCCACTAGATGGGATTACATGGATTTTGAGATCAAAGGGACAATATCTAGGCTACAGGATTAATAAATCCATTGACAAAACAGCACAAATCAGCACCTTCACCGAGTGTAAGCTAGGTCAACTTTGACTGGCTAACCATAGTCAGTTTGCTGGTTTACTGAACATGCGCATTTACTATGGCCAGCCAAACGCTAGACAGTTAACTATAGCTCGTTGGTACACGATTCCCCATTGAATTACTGTTGCAGAAAATTTGGAGCCAGGTACCAGTCTCGATCAAACCCCTTCTGTCGTCTTTTTGATGGCCTATGAAAATGGGATATTTTTGTCCGCTAAGACATCAAAAAATGTCCATATGAGATAGTGGGAAGGAAATGGGTCCTAAAGTTATTTAGTGATATATATTTACTTTTATATGCATTTATTCGTGGCAACCAAGGGGTGTCCGACATTTTGAATGTTATGCAAATTTCGTACTAATCATTTACGACGGAGCTCGGGTGTTCGGTCGACTATAGTTAACCAGCTATTTAACTATTTCAAGGTTTACTGGGATCTAGCTAACTATGGATCACCAGTCGTAGATTACCATTCTTGTGTTGATCAGCAATTTCCCCGACAGACAGACAGACATAAGAAAATGTCTTTCCCCTGGGGTTGAGTGTAATAATTTTAACACTAGATGTACCAACCTGTGTTTTCAAACACCTGTGATCCTTGAGGATAACCGGGCCCACTCAGAGACGGTGCTATAGTAGCAGACTGTTGAGGAATCGCTGTCTGCTGCTGCGGTGGATGAATAGCCGATGCTGTTGCTGCTGATGGCACAGGTTGCATGGATGCAGGCTGCTGTACTGGAGGTTGTGAAGGTTGTTGCTGTGCTGCCGCTGTTGGTGGCTGAACCGGTATTGAACCACTTGTCTGTTGTGTTAATGGCAGACCAAGAGGGAGCTGTTGTTGCTGTGGCTGTGGGTGTGCTACTCCTTGCTGTTGCTGGTGTTGCTGTTGGTGTGGAAGTACAGATGCTGATTGTGGTGTTGATGAGGGTTGTGCTGTTTGGGAAGCTTGTGCTTTGGTAGGTGGTTCAGCCATAATTGGTGCTATGTCTGAAATACTGCCAGTCATACTTCCACCGCTCACTACACCTGTCTGCTCTTGTTGTGGGGTAACACCTGTGGTCATTCCACCACCAGCAGAAGCAGCTGCCGCTGCTAACTTATTATGTGCTTCGACTGCCTTTCGCTCACGGTCACGTTTTGTCTGAGAAATGCGATCGCGAATCTGTTTGGCTGCCACACGAACATCTTCGTCTTGTATGTAGCCAGATTTAGCCTAAAACAAGTTGGGAAAGAAACATTGAATCCAGAAATGTTGTACAGTGACCAATTTATATCTTGTGCACAGCCAAGTACTCTTAAGATACAGTGAACAGTTCCTAAACTGCACTTTTCAGGCAAAGAACCGCATTAACCGACCATAAATCTATCTCATGGTAAACATACAATTTTTATACTTATCATGAAGCATTAAAAATAAACATGTCAGAAGAAAATCTTTATAAAATGTCAGTGACGATCGTCATCTGCGAAATGGCCATTTTGATTTGATATTTACACACACCATTATTTTGTATTCTTTTGGCCATTACACAATGCTCTATATAAACCAATCCCAGTAATACTAATGCTAGCTAGCCATTGCATTGTTGGCTTTCGAGGTGTGAGTAGAACTGTCTCTATAGAGCATAGGAGTATCGCAGTTCAATGATAATATAGGATATTTCCTATGGTCTAAGTATAACATGCTGGCTAAATATTGTTATAACATTGTTAACAAAGTTGACTGGAAATTCTTGCTGCCTAAAGTAGAAACAACTTTACATCAAACTGTTCTCAATTTAATCAGCAGACAAGACAAGTCACTAGTTGATGTTTTGCTAATGATTTGATTTAAAAATCATTGCTGCAACAAAATTTGTCAGTCAAATCCTTATAAAAATGAGAGTTAGTGATACTTGCTGTATTATCCGCTGATTATTTTAGAGAATTTGACGGAAAGTTGCTGCTGAGAACTATGGAGCGCACCAACTTCACTCAAATTGTTTCAAGAATATTTAGCCTAACAAGTTTCATTTTAAGCCAACAGTACAGTGGCGATGATTAGTGCTACGTGAAAAAAAGATGACCGTCACATTTTGCACTCAGGTTTGACAATTCATTTATTTCACTCAAGACACGAGGGCAGCAGTTAACACTTGAAATTCCCGTCCCTCAATTTCAAGACAGGAAAGACGCTGAATATTAGAAACTAATTTAACTGGACTATGCTGGCTGGAAGGATACTAGCAAATGTTAAGTTCCTTATGAGGCAGCGAATAGTCTGTTAAATACTTTAAAATAAAACTAATTTGACTGGAAGATGCTGTTGCCATAGGCAGCAACAGGTTTCAGTCAAATAAGTTAACATTTTCAACAGCTTTGCTTAGTCATCTTGAAATTGACGCCAAGGAATGTCAATGGTGTAGATTTGGGCTACCAAAAGTAATAGTTATTTTAGACAAATAAACATCCACCACTCGAAAATTGTATTAGATAATAATATAAATGCTGTATTAAAAAGATTTAGGCAATTTATCATTAATATCTGAGGATTGTCGAACAAAAATTCTGATTTCTGGGAAGCGAGAAATCCCTCGTACTTGTGACGTCACAAGTGGTAACGGTGAAAAAAGTAAACGTCGTTATTTTCCGATACACTACTCAGTCTCAAACGCGACAGATTTTGTATGGAAATTGGGAATATGATATCTGGATGTCGATTGGGGGCTAATAAGCACATAGATGTAAAATATTGATCAATACCGCATCTGAAGCAGAGAATGTAATACGGGTATGTAAGCCATTTCTGACACATTATCCCGATGATCGCTTAGCGAGGCAGTTCAAGGGGCAATTAGCGGGTACTTGGGTTCTGGTATCTGATATGTAAGACTTGGTTCCTTGTGATGTTTATTTCTTTCTGTGAAGATTTTGTTTGTAAACACGCATTTATAGTTAAAATGCAGAAATACTGTGTATCGTAGAGCACTAAAAGTCACATATAAAAGAACCCTATAGTGAGAGGCATCCAAATAAAATATACATAAAATTTATTGGTGGATTTTATTCAGCAGCTATCTTGGGTTTCCAGAAATCCCCAAGACATCGTTTAATAGGTTACTCTTACAAATGTCTAGCCATAATGTGTGCTTTTATAACTAAAAACTCTCTGTTGCTGGCAACAGTAGTCCAGATGAGCGATACTGAGCTCTAGACACACTATCAGATCTGAATGCAATACCTTATTACCTCTACAGGATAAGGATAATCAGACAGTCATGATAAGCCTACAGGTACAATAACTGAAGTACGAGTGTCTCCATATTTTGAAAGTAAAATGACTAAAAGTAACAATTTGATTAAATTCTGTTTAGTCAAAACATAACAATTAGGATATTAATACTTTATCCCTCACTGACTGGATATTACCAATTTGTTATAATGTAGGTGACATTCTTTTGAATATTTTGAAACTAATTTGACTGGGAACTTTTGCTCTCTATGGCACCAACAGTGAAATTAGTTTCAAAATATTCACATCATCATTGAATAGGTCTTGAAATCGAGAGGCTGTAATTTAAAGGGTCCAGTTTTTATGAAAGTAGATACACTGATGTATATTTTAGAAAGAATAATGCTGTAAGCTTTGCAAGACAATAACAGCTTATAAGCAGTATTATTTCAAAATATGTCTATCACTTTGTATTCATGTTCACTTAAAAGTAGAATTCTGACAAGTGCTTCAATATCCTTCTATTGATTCAACAAACTCGGAGAACATGTATTTCAACATCTCTCTTTAACTGTCCTTTCTTTTGCAGGTCTGTGATAGTCGTGCTTTAATCACCAGGCAGAATTCTACTGTCTATGACTGTATGGTCTGACAATATTATCATATATGTACTGTTGCGATACAACAGATTTAATAATCTTTCACAATAAATTTTTTTTATTATTACTTAAATGTTAAAATTTCGGTATTAGTCATTAGAAATTGTTGATTATCATTAATTTCAGATTTGTATCAATCAACGCTACCTCCAGAACAGCCACCATAATATATCGTAATTTAAAGTGTCATTTTCACTGATTATTTCTATGGTCACAAAATGATGTCAGCCGAATATTTCGCAACCATTTTCACTGGCCTGTTAAATTGTTTAATAGACTAGTAGACGCTATTATATAACAAGTACAGTGATAACAGGATCGCTTGTATAAAGGAACAGAATTAGGCTAAGATTTATCCCTCCTTGTGCATCTGAGCATTTCTGCCCATTGCCATTACTAACTGGTTCCCATACAGACAGAATGACTGCCCCCCTTGGCCGGAATATTAAGGTAGTTTAGTTGCTTTAAGTTATTCTGATTCATTTTATCTTCTTTACTGGTGATCGTAGTTACATTACTGTATGGTGTTACCAATCGACACCATTTGGCAGTTTCCTTTTCCTTCACATTAACCACATGTATTAAGTGTGAGTAAGTTTTATCCATGATGTTTTGTTGTCCACAAGTCTCTTAATTCTTTTGGTTTTATCCCTGACATTCCAGTGTCAGTCTGACAGTCTATAGCTATTTCAAGGGAGTTAATACAATATAAGAAAGCTGTTGAATATTCAGGAAATAATTTGACTGGAAGGCGGTGTTAACATAAGCCTTACATTGACAAATCCCTGAAAAAGCAAATTCTTTACGACATAAAACTTATTCTGTTGAATATTTCGAAATTGATTTGACTGGAAGCTGTTGCTTCCTAAGGCAGCAGTTTCTAGTCAGATCAATTTCAAAATATTCAACAGTATGGTTGCCTTGAAAATGAGATGTGAGGAATCCATCAATGAAAGGGTTAAAGCAAACAGGGGCCTTCACAGTACACTCTGGTATTAGTACGGTCTTTCTATGTGAAATCATAGCACAATGAAAGCATGGGCCTTCACAGTACACTCTGGTATTAGTACGGTCTTTCTACGTGAAATCACTGACAATTGTTGTTAAATCAACTATTGAAGTTACTATGATTCATGTGCATGGCTAAATTACAACAAGAGGTCCAAGGGCCTGTGGGGCTCACCTGGACCATTAGCATTTGAACCATTTGCATTTAAAGACATGGATAATTTTCGGAAATCCAAGATGGCCACCCAAAAATTGACCTATCAAAATTCTGCATACTAGATCTGAAGCCTGCCACCATAGGGTCCTTCCATCCAAGTCTGGTTGAAATCGCCCAACCAGTTAATGAGTAGCGTTTTAAGCGATATCTGGTAAATTTTCACAAAAATATTTACCAATCAAAATTCTGTATAGAAGTTCTGAAACCTACACCTATAGGGTCCTTCCAGCCACACTAGGTTGAAATCTGCCAAGCAGTTAATGAAGAGTAGCGTTTGGACAATTTCAGGTAATTTTTTTAAACAAAATCTAGTATTTTCACCCCAAAAATTAACCAATCAAAATTTTGAATAGATATTCTGAGCCTACCACCATAGAATCCAGCTAGTAAATTTTGGTTGAAATATGTCAGGAAGCTAAGGAGTAGTAGCATTTTGACCATTTCTGGTACATTTTTCATAAAATCTAAGATTTTCACCCAAAAATTTAATCAATCAAAATTCTGAATAGAGGTTCTAGAGCCTACCACCATAGAATCCATCTAGTTAAATTTGGTTGAATTATGTCAAGCAGCTAAGGAGTAGTATTTTGACCATTTCCGGTACATTTTTCATAAAATCTAAGATTTTCAGCCAAAAATTTAATCAATCAAAATTCTGAATAGAGGTTCTAGAGCCTACCACCATAGAATCCATCTAATTAAATTTGGTTGAATTATGTCAAGCAGCTAAGGAGTAGTATTTTGACCATTTCCGGTACATTTTTCATAAAATCTAAGATTTTCACCCAAAAATTTAATCAATCAAAATTCTGAATAGAGGTTCTAGAGCCTACCACCATAGAATCCATCTAGTCAAATTTGGTTGAATTATGTCAAGTAGCTAAGGAGGAGTAGTATTTTGACCATTTCCAGTACATTTTTCATAAAATCTAAGATTTTCACCCAAAAATTTAATCAATCAAAATTCTGAATTGAGGTTCTAGAGCCTACCACCATAGAATCCAAATAGTCAAATTTGGTTTAATTATGTCAAGCAGCTAAGGCGTAGTAGTATTTTGACCATTACCGGTAGATTTTTCATAAAATCTAAGATTTTCACCAAAGAATTTAATCAATCAAAATTCTGAAGAGGTTCTAGAGTCTACCACCATAGAATCCATCTACCGTCATTTCTCGACTAAAGGCCGCCCTCGAATATAGGACGCTGCCCCAAATTTGACCAAAATCCACCCCAAAAATCTTGTATTTAAGTATGAGACGCCGTTAAATTTAGAAAAATGTACCTTTAAAAAAATCGAAAATTGGTATAAAAAATTAGCATCACTCAGTGCTATGTTTAATGTATGGCAAAAAAATATCATGCTGGAAGAGAAATTATTATATAGGACCGCCTAAGTATCGCGTATCTTCAATAAAGATCGTTTATTACATCAAAATCATTCAAATTTTGGCATAAAATGTCGCCTTGAAAATATAGAAATCATGTGACAGAATCAGAATGTAATGGCTCGTTTGTGTTTGGAGGCGCTATGATCTTATGCGCTAACGGGAGTTGGTTATCTGGCTCTTTTGTGATTGGAGGCGCTGTGTAATCTTATGTGCCGTGTAATCTTATGTGCTAACAGGAGTTGGTTATCAAATGGGTACAGGAATATTCAGATGGTCATTAGTTGTAATGACTCTTTTGTGTTTGGAGGCGCTGTGTGATCTTATGCGCTAATGGGGGTTGGTTATCTGGCTCTTTTGCGATTGGAGGCATTGTGCACTCTTATGCACTAATGGGAGTTGGTTATCAAACGGGT